>JAODAL010004952.1:0-149588 GCA_025379985.1 Phyllomedusa bahiana | reverse complement strand
ATTTGCTGATGTGGATTAGGACACCCATGACCCATGTACCTATAAACTGGTCAGCCAGTGCCACCCAAATGGGTAGGTTCAGCCAATGATAGAGGAGTTGTCCCATGGCCTCCATCATGCTGGTTTGTTGGTGGTCTTACACCGCAGGTGGCTGTAGCTCTTTCAGCTGACAGCTATTTCTTCCATCTCTATGTCTATACATATGCGTGCTCAGCTTGGAAGAGCGTGCATATGTTTCCAAAGAGGAGAAGGGAATAAGGCGCTACCAGATACCTCTGGTGGCAGCGTGTATCCCATGAGAAGTCCATCATGCCCGCACATTTGTTTCCTTACATCTGCTGATGTGGATTAGGACACCTTGGTACCTATAAAATGATCAGCCAGTGCCACCCAAATTTACCAGGTTCGGTCAATGATAAAGGAGTTGTCCCATTGTCTCTATCATACTGGTTTGTTGGTCTCCTTAAACCTTACATGGCTGTACCTCTTTCAGCTGACAGCTATTTCTCCCAACTCTATCCAGAAATATGCATGCTCAGCTTGACCGAGCGTGCATATGTTCCCAAAGAGGAGAAGCGAATAACTCGCTAGCAGACACCTCTGTTGGCAGCGCATAGTTCATGAGACGTACAACATGCCTGCACCTTCTTTCCGCTGACATCTGCTGTCGTTGATTACGACACCCCCTGTACACATAAGCAGGGGACGTAACTAGAAATGGCAGGACCCCATAGCAAACTTTTCAATGCCCCCCTTCCATCCGTTAAAAAAAAAAAAAAAAATTGACTTATCACATGTTCTGTCAAGAATAATGGAAAAATAGTGCACACCAGACATATCCCGCACGCACAGCAGTCACGCGGCGGACACCTCCCGCGCGCACCGGTCACGCGGCGGACACCTCCCGCGCGCACCGTCACTGCGCGGACACCTCCCGCCCCCCGGTCACGCGGCGCGGACACCTCCAGCGCGCACCGGTCACGCGGCGGACACTTCCCGCGCGCCACCGTTCACGACGGCGGACACTTCCCGGGCACCGGTCACGCGGCGGACACCTCCCGCGCGCACCGGTCACGCGGCGGACACCTCCCGCGCGCACCGGTCCCGCGGCGGACACCTCCCGCGCGCACCGGTCACGCGGCGGACACCTCCCGCGCGCACCGGTCACGCGCCGGCCACCTCCCGCGCGCCCCGGTCACGCGGCGGACACCTCCCGCGCGCACCGGTCCCGCGGCGGACACCGCCCGCACATAAGATGGTCAGCTAGTCCCACCCAAATTGGGAGTTCTGGCCAATGTTAAAGGGGTTTTTCCAGTACTTTCAAAAACTTCCCTACTGAGTCCCCACTGTGCTAAAATAAAAAACATTAACCTGTACGTACCTATTCCCCTGGTGTTCTCCTTTGCTCCCTCATAGATGATGTCCCATTCCGGGTTTCCATGAGTATGCGCCAATCACTGGCATCAGTAGTCTCGTGCTGTACATGCAGGTATATGATCACTAAAGCCAGTGATTGCCTCATGGTCACATAAGGCATAAATAGGATGTCGTTTGTGAGGGACCCGCATCGTGCAATGTCACTCCGGTGGCACTGAACTGTGAGAGGCAGGCGATTACTTCGCCTCTTACCAGTTAATTAGGTGAGACGAAAATGTGAACAGAAACCACTTGAGGTGTTTGTCTCGGGGCAGAGAATAACACCGCCTCATTTGTTTGTAAAAAATCCCCCGTCTTACATTTCTTGTCATCCGATTTTATTTTTGTCCGCAGCTGTATTGATTTAACAGGAGGAGAAGTTAGCTACTTCCTGTCTAACAGAACCTTTTTGTTTTTTATAAAATTGTGCATTTGCCCACTGTCTAAAGCCAGGCAGAAAATAGTTGGATACTCAGAGACGTCTGATGCCACCGGACCCAAAAATAACCACATAAGAAACTGAGGTCAGATTTGTCAGTCCTAATGTTATGTTTACACGGCTGATTTTGACGCTGTTTTCAAGGAGGTTCTGGTACGGATTCCGTCCCCAGAGCAGCGTCATAATCGACTATAAAACACCACCAGCTCATTTCCATTGGTTTCTATGTAAAACCACGTCCTCCTTCATATGACGCCGTTTTTTACTCTTATTATCATCACTGAAAAATAAGTGACATTGTCAGTTCTTGAGATGAGTAAAGCGCCCATAGGAAACCATGGAGAGCTTCAAAACAGCGTCCTAAACGACTCGCACAAAGTGTGGCATGTTTTTGATGCAGTGTTAGATGTGGATCTGTGGCCAAAAACTGCCCTGGCCGCGTGGAAAAAACCTCATCAAATCCTGGTCAGAAGCTCATCTGAAAACTGCAGAGTATGAGGCAGTTATTCAGATAAGTATTTGACACTAATTTCAGCGCTTAAAAATAAGCTCTTATTGTTGCTCTTATTCTTTTTAGTTTTGCCTACTGTAACTCCCTGCTTATCGGTCTCCCTCTCCGTAAACTCTCCCCTCTCCAATCTGTCCTGAATGCAGCAGCCAGGCTCATCTTTCTCTCCAGCCGCTATACTGATGCGTCTACCCTGTGTCAGTCACTGCACTGGTCGCCCATTCAGTACAGGATACAACATAAACTAATCCCTCTCACCCATAAAGCTCTCCACAGTGCTGCACCCCCTACATTTCCTCCCTCATCTCTGTCTACCACCCTACCCGATCTCTCCACAGCGCTGCACCCCCTACATCTCCTCCCTCATCTCTGTCTTCCACCCTATCCAGTATCTCCACAGCACTTCACCCCCTACATCTCCTTCCTCATCTTTGTCTACCACCCTACCCAGTCTCTCCACATTGCTGCATCCTTACATCTCCTCACTTATCTCTGACTACCACTCTACCCGCTCTCTCCACAGCGCTGCACCCCCTACATCTCCTCCCTCATCTCTGTCTACCACACTACACGCTCTCTCCACAGCGCTGCACCCCCTACATCTCCTCCCTCATCTCTGTCTATCACTCTACCCGCTTTATCTGTTCTGCTGATGATCTCAGACTACGTGCCTCATCATCCGAACCTCCCAAGCCCGTCTCCAAGATTTTTCTCGTGCTGCACCAGGTCTCTGGAACATGCTGCCCCGTACAATCAGGCACAATCATAACCCTCATAGTTTTAACTGAGCCCTGAGAATACATCTTCTTAGCCAGGCCAACCACGATCCCTAATTGCTAACCCCCTGCTTTCAGTCACACACTTGTGTTACTCGCTACACTGGGCACTTACCTGTATATAGATGTACTGTCTGGGGGGCAGGTTCATCCGATTTCTATATAAACCACCCCATGTTTATGAGACCTGGCCGGACCATTGTGTAAATTTTGCATTTCTCACCCTTTCTCCCACCCATAGACTCTCATAGATTGTAAGCTCTTTGGAGCAGGGTCCTCACACCTTGTGTCTGATCTGTAAGTAGCTTTTTACTGTGCAATGTATGTCTTTTTGTCTTTACTTCTACCCTCTACATTTTACAGTGTTGTGGAATATGTTGGCGCTATATAAATAGAGATTATTATGTGTCCAAATCAGCCGTGTGAAGATCTCCTATGGCTAAAGAGACTCTATGTGAACAGCCCATGGATAGTTTAGATAAATTAGGCCCAACAATAAGGGAAATTGACCAAAATTCTCTCTCAATAAACATATCCCTGTTGCCCGTAGCAACCAATCACCCTACAGCTTTCATTTTCCTATTTTAAGTAATCAAACTAAGTTCTGGTTGCTATGGGCAACAAGCAGAGGCGTAACTTGAAGCTTCTGGGCCCCAATGCAAAAAGTGAAATTGGGCCCCGCAACTACCATGTGCCACTTACAATGCTGCTGTCTCCTTATGTGGCAGAGGGGCTTTTTGGCCCCCTCAGGCTGCAGGGTCCGGTAGCAACTACTACCTCTGCACCCCATACAGCTACACCCCTGTGTGTGTGTGTGTGTGTGTGTTACAAGCTCAGACTGTTCTTAATTTAGAATGTATTTGCCATGAAATTGCTTTATCCATAATATATTGTGTTACTGCCAACAGTCAGATGTTAATAGGACTATCCGGTTTGTTACGCAAGATATAACCAAAATATCATTTTTGGGGTTTGGGAGATATAGGGCAGAGCTTTAAGGGTTTGTTCACACGGCTTATTTTTAAGTGGTGAAGTCAGTGTCCAATACTTGTCTGAAAACCGCCTCATATTTTTCCTTTTTCACACGAGTTTCTGATAAGGTTTTAGAGACACGCGGTTTTTGACGTGGTTTTTATTCTGACGTTCACGTTTTGTGCCAGAGCGTTTTTTTCATCGCGGAACAACAGTTTTGAAGCTCTCCATTGCTTTCTATGGGTATTTTACGCGTCAAAACCGCCTCAAGAATTGACATGTCACTTATTTTCCAGTAATAAGCAAGTAAAAAACTGCGTCGTATCAAGGATGGCGTGGTGTAACATAGAAATCAATGGAAGGCGTTTTATAGTTATTTTTGTATCCAGGCCAAAACAGTATCCAAATCGGCCGAGTGACCTTACCCTAAATCCCCCCTCAATTTACCATTCAAATTTAGGCTCATTTCACACCCAAGTTTGAGGTACGCATCTAGGGGATTTGATGATGCAGAGTACGTTCTCACGACTGGTTTGGACACTAAACATTTCAGCGCTGAATCAGTGTTGAATCCCCATCTGCAGTTTTAGATGAGGATTTGCATTTTTAGGCAAGGATTTGATGAGAATTTCAGAGGTAGTTTTTAAGCGTGGATTTTGGCCTCTGAGATCCCCGTCAGGAAATGCAACTCTTTATTGGGCTTATTGAGACCGTATTCTGCCAAGCAGATTTTAGGCGCAGATCCGCATCCAGTCCTCGCCGCACTGTGTGTGATTGGGATTTGATGCTGATTTTAGACTCTGTATTGTTTCCTATGGGCATTTTAAGCACTGAATCTGCCTCAAGAATTTGACACGTCGTTTTTTTTCGGCGCTAAAAATAAGTCACATGATTTTTCCATAGGAAACAATGTAAGGCGGATTGCAGCAAGATTGGACGCTGATTCTGAGGAAGATTCAGCGATGAATCAGCTGTGTGAACGTACCCATAGACCTACAGTAGAGGCTCCACCACATGCCAACAAATAGGCATATTGGGCCTCATTCATCAAAACTGCCTAGTAGTAAAACTGACCTTGTTGATGGTAGCAACCAATCCGAGCTCATAGCAACCAATTACAGCTTAGATTTAATTTCTTATACTGCTCCATAAAAATGAAAGCTGAACTCTGATTGGTTGCTATAGGCTCTGATTGGTTGCTATTGACTGTGGTTGCTATGGGCTCTAATGGTTCATTGGGGCTGGTGGTTGCTATGGGGTCTATTGTTCTTGGGCTCTTTGGTTGCTATGAGTCTTTGGTTGCTATGGGCTCTTTTGGTTGGGTTGATATTTGGGTCTGATTTGGGGCTATGGGCTCTTGGTTGTTTTGAGCTCTGTCGTTGGTTTGAGGTTGTCGGTTGCTGTGAGCTCTGGTTGGTGCTATGGCTCTGGGTTGTTTTGGCTGCTAGGTCGGTTGCTATGGGCTCTGTTCGGTTGCTATGGGCTCTGGTTGGTTGCTATGAGCTCTGATTGGTTGCTATGGGCTCTGGTTGCTGTGAACTCTGGTTGCTATAGGCAATAAAGAAAGTCTTACTGCTGGACAGTTTTGATAACTGGGGCCTATAGTGTCTTTTGTCAATAGGCTCCCATGTTAAAAAATTACTATGTTTGTTGTGTAATAGACAATTTTTTGTGACTTGCGTCTACACAGAAAAGCGTAGTCTACGTTGTTACTTTATATGCCAGCATACACCTGCCCAATAGCACTATCAGCGTCCGTTGGGTGAATGAAGCCCTATTGACATCTGTATACCTCAATCATGATGTGAACTGGGTCCAAGTATGATATCCACAACCTATTTCAAGAAGGTCAACCTCCTTTTTACCTAGGGCCACATAAGCATTATAGTTGCCCTTGAAGGGCGGCTAGAGGTCATTGGATGGTGGTGGGGGTGCCTGGGTAGGGCTGTCAGAGCTGTGCCACCGTTCTGTGAGTTCCTGAACAAAGTGATGTGGAGGTGCACGGTGGCGCTCCAAATCCAAGATGTCGTCCGCTTTAAATTCTGTAATTTCTACCCCTGTAAAGTTCTGGCTGCATCTTTCAGCGAAGTGGGGGTAGCTGGTCCTTTTGTTTCTGAAACTTGTCTATCCCTGTTCGCTGTGTCTAAGCTCTCGAGGGCCATGTCAGCAGTATGATGGCTCAGTGGTGAGCACAGTGTAGCATTGTGGCTCAGTGGTTAGCACAGTGCAGTGTGTTGGCTCAGTGATTAGCACAGTGCAGCACAGTGGCTCAGTGGTTAGCACAGTGCAGTGTGTTGGCTCAGTGATTAGCACAGTGCAGCACAGTGGCTCAGTGGTTATCACAATGCGGAGGGGAGCTCATTTATTATCACAGTGCAGCAGGGGGGCTCAGTTGTTATCACAGTGCAGCAGGGTGGCTCAGTGGTTATCACAGTGCAGCAGGGTGGCTCAGTGGTTATCACTAGTTGCAGATGGATGGCTCAGGGGTTCAACTCACCAATGCAATACCAGGGTGTATAGTAGTTTTCATTCGCCACAGTGCGACAGGAGGGTCACTGGAATTTAGCTACAATGCAGCAGGGGGCTCAGTGGCTATCACAGTGCGGCAGGGTGGCTCAGTAGTTAGCGCTGTTGTCCTGCAACCCTGGGGTCCTGGGTTCACATCTCACCAAGGACAATATCCTCATGGAGTTTGTATGTTCTCCCCGTGTTTTCATGGGTTTTCGCCACACTCCAGAAACATACAGATGGGTTAATCTGGAATTTAGACTGTGATACTTAATGGCTTCAGAGACCAATGTGAATGACATCCTCTGTACAGCGCTATGGAATATGATGGCTCTATATAAATGTATACAATACAATAAGTAATCAGGCTTATGCTTGTGTTTGACAGATATGACCTATATTGTTAGGAACGCCTCTGTCTCGATCCGATCTGCCTGCAGTGCACTGTGGGGTTTCATCCATCAATATCTGGGCACAACAAGCTGCAATAAAACAGAAAAAATAATACTAATAAATCCCAAGTAGAACACACATCCCCACCCCTCACCCACAGCAGCACATAAACCCCAAACTATGTGCAGTCCCCAAAAGTCCCTGCGGTGCTGTTCATATACATCACAAGGAAGGAGCTGTGGCAACGCTCTATCGTAATAAAGAAGCAATTATCAGCACAGTCTCCGTTCCTCGGACCGGGCAGGGAGGACCGGACCGATGACGGGGGCAGAGTGAAGAGCAGGGCTCCGTGCTGTGAACGTTGCCCGTCCGCCGCATCTGTCCTTACGTTACAGTTTCACTCCATATTTGGGCAAATTACTGAGTCTGACTAAACTATTTCATGTTTGGCATCAGAAACTTTTAAGAAAAAAAAAGTATCGTATGGCTTTCTGCACATTCCTGGATTTTCCATTGGAATGATCTTCTTGCTACTAATACGCTCAGTTTGGCTCAGGATCCCGGACAACAGATGCAGCAGAGCCTAGGAGCGGAGAGCAGCGGCGCGGGCTCATCTGCTGCAGAGCCAGACCGGTGGCTTCAATTAGCAGAGGTTACAATGGCCTCTCGCTCCTTCTCAAAGGGTCAGGGCTGAGCCCAACTCCACGTGAACCTCCGGCTGGAGGTCAGCTCACTGTGCTAGATGATGGCAGTATCAGCAGTTGCTCATTTTAACCCCTTAAAGGGATTGTCTCATCACAAAGTTTCATAGGATGGAATGAATGAACATAATGTTGCCTTGGCTCGGTCACTTCCTGGTCAAGCTGTCTTGTATAGCATATGAGGCTCTGTGTATTCAGACTTATCTGTTTATCAGTCTCTAGCTTAGCTAAAATTCCTTCTCTGAGGGTCCAGAGAAGCTTCAGAGCTAATGTAAACAGTTGAGTAATTAACTGTTTTTGTCTGATATCACACAAGGCTTCCACACTGCTGCCCATGACGTGTGATGATTGTCACTCCCTGCTATCAGAAAGAACAAACAGCGGGGGATCAGGAGTACACAGTCGGAACTTGGGGAACCAGAGAGAAGCACAGAAGGTATAAATTCTTTTGTAGTCCTTAACAAAAAAAAGATGAACAATGCAATATATTTGGAAAAAAGTCTTCTTCATTTAGTGTTCCCTACATTTTGAAACTTATTCTTTGTAGTGAGACAACCCCTTTAACATCATGTATATTGTGTCCCTTGAAGGGTTGTTCCCTCCTGTAGATTCACCATAAATGTCTGATGGATGCAGGTCCCATGTCACGGGCTTGTAGCTATATGAATCGGTGGAGAGGTGGCCGAGAATATGTGCGGCTCTCTCTAGTCACTCTTATGAGAATTACAGAAACAGCCTTGTAAGCGTAACACCCACAGCAGCGAATAGAGAGGGCCACCTCACCGGGGGCTGCATCATTACAGGAGACCCCCGTCCTCCACATAAGGCCTGTCCTGTGGGACGCTGGGAATACCCCTTCAATGACCAGACCGTTTCCTAGTGAATTTCTGCCTGTGCTGGTTTCATAGGGATAATTGTTTTGTGTCTTCTCTTTCATGAGGGACAGTACTTTGTTTGTTTTTTGTTTTTTTTTAGCATTTTTACATATGTTTGGGGAGTTGTACTTTACACCAGTTTTCTGATTTATATGTCACAATTTTGGCTGTCAAATTTGTGCACAAATTTAAGACTTTTAGCCATGTGCTTCTCCACACAGAAGTTAAGAGACTAGTATGAGATAAAGAGATAAATGTGAGATAAGATATGAGCGATAAAATCAAGAAGAGATGTAGTTAGAAGTTATGAGGAGAGTGGATAGATTGATCATGAGAGAGAGGAGATAGATAGATATGAGATGGATAGATAGATATGAGATAGATAGATAGATATGAGATAGATAGATAGATATGAGATGGATAGATAGATATGAGATAGATAGATAGATATGAGATAGATAGATAGATATGAGATAGATAGATAGATAGATAGATAGATAGATATGAGGTTGATAGATAGATATGAGGTAGATAGATATGAGGTAGATAGATAGATGTGAGAGATAGATAGATATGAGGTAGATAGATATGAGGTAGATAGATATGAGGTAGATAGATCTGAGATAGATAGATCTGAGATAGATAGATCTGAGATAGATAGATCTGAGATAGATAGATCTGAGATAGATATGAGATAGATATGAGATAGATAGATATGAGATAGATAGATAGATATGAGATAGATAGATAGATATGAGATAGATAGATTATGAGGATAGATGATAGATAGATAGATAGGATATGAGTTAGAAGAGATAGATATGAGGTAGATAGATATGAGGTAGATAGATATGAGGTAGATAGATATGAGGTAGATAGATATGAGGTAGATAGATATGAGGTAGATAGATATGAGGTAGATAGATATGAGGTAGATAGATGTGAGAGATAGATGTGAGAGATAGATGTGAGAGATAGATGTGAGAGATAGATGTGAGAGATAGATAGATATGAGGTAGATAGATAGATATGAGGTAGATAGATAGATATGAGGTAGATAGATAGATATGAGGTAGATAGATAGATATGAGGTAGATAGATAGATATGAGGTAGATAGATAGATATGAGGTAGATAGATAGTAGGTAGTTAGATAGATGGTAGATAGATAGATATGAGGTAGATAGATAGATATGAGGTAGATAGATAGATATGAGGTAGATAGATAGATATGAGGTAGATATGAGATAGATAGATAGACAGATAGGTATGAGAGAGAGGAGATAGATATGAGAGAGAGGAGATAGATATGAGAGAGAGGAGATAGATCTGAGAGAGATAGATATGAGACAGATGATGGAGATAGATATGAGAGATAGTAATGATAGAGAAATATCGTAGATATTAAATAGATAGATATAGTAGATGGATAGAGACAAATACATAGATACATAAAGAGAGGCACATAGATAAGAGACAGATATGCATTGCCAGATCGATATGAGATGGAGAGATAGAATCTACAGATCAGATTGATGTGATATAGATATGAGATATGTAGGTTGGCAGGTATATATTAGACAAGAGATATGATCTGATTGTTAGATGACATTGATGTGATATAGATAGGAGTTGGGACCTTTTTCAAGTTTAAAATGAAAGCTGAAATGTTGCACATAAGGACGTGGAAAGCGAGTGCAGTTTCTTTCACTAAGCAATTCCCTCTCATGGCTAGTCGGTGTGAGCGATTGTCCATCAGTACTTGCCCCTGTGCGGCTTCTCCCATGTAGCAGTGCAGTTGTTTTTTGTCCGGCCATGGAGCTGCGAGTGTCTGTAATTTGGAGGACAGAACCCTCTAATTTTCCTGTTTGTATCCGGCACACGAGGTCGGTCACGGAATGCGTTCTGTCGCTTCTCTTCCAGAGTGCAGCCACTATACAGATATCGAAGCGACTGATCGGGGGTTTGCTGTTTGTGGTCTTTTGTGGGGTTTGGCTGCTTTGTCAGTAGTTGGACTCACCTGTCGCTCTTCTTGCCCCCAGGCGGTCACCTCCAGCGGTTGGTCCGTTCTCAAGCAAAAGAAACAACAGATGAAGGTAAGCAGCCGTCAGCAGCCGCCGGGGCATCTGCAGTTATTGGACTGAGCATTGACCCCAACACAGGGTGATTATATGGGACCTAAACATTGGGGCTGTTGTAGCATTTTTTATGGTCGTTGCTTGAGGAAAGGGTCTTTGATGGGATTTTCAGTGTCTCTAACATTACAGACATGTCTTTAGCAGAGGGTTACCAGTATCACATTGGTGGAGGTCTGACTCCTGACACCCTTGCTCAGTGTCGGACTGGGGGGTCTGGGGCACAGGGGGAACTGATCTCGGGGGCCCCACCCTACTGTACATGAAAAATATTACCGCCTCTCGGACATAACCGCGCATTTGACACATAATACAGTGTGAAAAACAGAAACTGTATTGTGTAGTACAATAGCAACGCTCTCAGTCACTATTGTCTGTCTCACACGTCTGTCAGTCTAGCATATCATAGACACGAGGGCTAAGTAGGCTCCATCCATATCCCCTCCCCCACATTCCAATATCCCCTCCATCCACTACACTATCCCCCTCCCCACATACAAACACCCCACCCCCCCAACAATATCCCCTCCCCCCCTCATACCAATATCCCCCTTCCCCTCATTACACTATCCCCTCCACCCATCACTATCCCCTCCACCCACATACACTACCCCCACCACCCACATACACTATCTCCACCGCATACACTATCCCTCACCCACATACAATATCCCCTCACCCACATACACTCTCCCATCCCACACTACACTATCCCTCCACCCACAGACCCTATCCCCCCTCACCCACATACAATATCCCCCTCCCCCCACATACACTAACCCCCTCCACCCACCTACAATACCCCCCTCCACCCACATACAATAACTCCTCCACCCACATACACTATCCCCTCCACCCACATACCCAATCCCCCTCCCCCCACATACACTATCCCTCCACCCACCTACAGTATCCCCCCACCCACATACAATATCCTCCACCCACATACACTATCCCCCACCACCACATACACTATCCCCTCCACCCACATACCATATTCCCTCCACCCACATACAAGATCCACCTCCACCCCCATACAATATCCCCTCCACCCACATACAATATCCCCTCCCCCCACACTTACACTATCCTCCACCCACATACCAATCCCCTCCACCCAATACACTAACCCTCCACCCACATAAATATCCCCCTCCACCCACATACACTATCCCCTCCCCACATTACAATTATCTCCCTCACCCCACATACAATATCCTCCTCACCAGCATACAATATCCCTCCTCCACCCACATACAATATCCCCCTCCACCCCATACAATATCCCCCTCCACCCACATACAAAATCCCCCTCCTCCCACATACAATATCCCCTCCACCCACATACAATATCCCCCTCCACCCATACAATATCCCCCCTCACCCGCTTTACTATATACACTCCACCCGCATACAATATCCCCCTCCACGCGCATACAATATCCCCCCTCCACCAGCATACAATATCCCCTACACCCGCATACAATATCCCCTTCCACCCGCATCCAATATCCCTCATCCACCCGCATACAATATCCCTCCACCGCACTACAATATCCCCCTCCACCCACATACACTATCCCCCTACACCCACATTAAATATCCCCTCACCCACAAACAATATCCCCATCCACAACATACATACTCCCCCTCCACCCACATACAATATCATCCCTCCACCACATACAATATCCCCTACACCCACGACAATATCCCTCCACCCACATACAATATCCCACTCCATGTTCCCTTGGTAACGCACCTCACACTTCTAAAATAACACCAGCAAAAAAAGTAAAAGTGTAACTCTATCACGGGTCAGGTGTTCCCTCGTTCTATACAATCAGGGACACATGTACGCTGCACTATACCCGCGCCGATATAACCTACAACACCGACATATAGAGACCACATAGAGATCAGGAAACCAGCTCAGGTCACATTACAGTGAATGCAGCACTGATCCAATATAGAAGTAAAAAACCATGAAATCAGGGGACTCCACAGGAGACGGCTTATCTGATGAGTTCGTTCTCTTCTCTCATGAGTTTTTCTTATTCCTTTTCTCTTGCATCAGTTCCACACCGCCATGATGACTTGTCTCCGCACAGCTAATCCCTCTGGAATATACACATATATATCTTTGAATCCTCATTTTCAAGCACCTCTTTACCCCATTCCCACTCTGTACAAACTGCCAGGGTGGGAGAGCCAGGTAAAAGCTTAACCTTAGAGGCCTAGAATCCTATGGGGTTGTGAGGGTGGGGTGAGAACTAACCCCTGGAGATAATGCAGGAGTATACAGGCAGTTAGGGACTCCACTTTATGGTTTAGTTTACAGGCTGTTAGGGCCTCCTTTAGGTAGTATATAGGGCAGTTAAGGCCTCCTATTCTATAGTTATACAGGCAGTTTAGGTGTCTCTTTTAGGTACTATACAGCGTTATGGCCTCCTTTAGGTAGTATACAGGCAGTTTTTGGGGTCTCTTTTTAGGGAGTATACAGGCAGTTAAGGGCGTATCTTTTAGGTTAGTATACGACTGTTAAGGACTCCTTTAAGTAGTTTACAGGCAGTTAGGGGTCTCTTTTAGGGAGTATTCGTTGTAGTTAGGGGCATCTTTAGCTAGTGTGCAGTTAAGGTCAGCCTCCCCTTTAGCTTGTGTGCAGGATGTCAGGGGCCCCGCTTTAAACTCGTGTGTAGGTAGTCAGGGCCCCCTTTAGGTAGTGGGGCTCCCTTTAGCTTGTTGTCCGGGGCCCCCTTTAGCTTGTCGGGGCCCCCTTTAGCTAGTCAGGGCCCCCTTTAGCGAGCCAGGGCCCCCTTTATCTAGTCAGGGCCCCCCATTAGGTAGTCAGGGCCCCCCATTAGGTAGTCAGGGCCCCCCATTAGGTAGTCAGGGCCCCCCATTAGGTAGTCAGGGCCCCCCTTAGGTAGCCAGGGCCCCCTTTATGTAGCCAGGGCCCCCTTTATGTAGCCAGGGCCCTTTATGTAGCCAGGGCACCCCCTTAAGTAGCCAGGGCCCCCCATTAATCGTAGCAGGGCCCCCCTGGAGTTGCCAGGGCCCCCCCTCTTATCGTAGCCAGCGGCCACCCCTTTATGTAGCCAGCGGCCCCCTTTAGTAGCCAGGGCCCCTTTCATGTAGCCAGTGGCCCCCTTTATGTAGCCAGGGGACCCCCCTTTATATATGCCAGGGCCCTTTAGAGCCAGGGGCCCCCCTTTATTAGCAGGGCCCCCTTTATGTAGCCAGGGCCCTTTATGTAGCCAGGGCCCCTTTATGTAGCCAGTGGCCCCCATTAGTAGCCAGGCCCCCTTAGTGCCATGGCCCCCTCCTAGGAGCAGGGCCCCCACCCAATAGTAGCCAGGGCCCCCCTAGTAGCAGGGCCACCAATAGAAGCAGGGCCCCCCAATAGTAGCCAGGGCCCCCCTTAGTAGCCAGGGCCCCCCTTAGTAGTAAGGGCCCACTTAGTAGTTAGGGCCCCCAATAGTAGCCAGGGGCCCCATAGTAGTCACGGCCCACAATAGTAGTCAGGGGCCCCCCTTGTTGCCAGGGCCCCCTTAGTAGTCAGGGGCCCCTTAGTAGTTAGGGTCCCCATAGTAGCCAGGGCCCCCTTAGTAGTTAAAAAACAAAAAAAAAACAACAACCAGCCACTTTACCTGGCCTCACGGCATCCGGCCTCCTGGCAGGTAACGGCCGCTCCGTGGCGCCCCCACCTGGACTCAGTACTGCCGCCCTGCCGCCTCCGTACTGCCCGCCCTGCATAGACGCGTCGGTTGAAAGTGATCGTCACCGCGCGCCTACGTCGCAGTAGGGGCCGGCGCCCGGCAGGCTGTAAGGTCTAGGTCTTCAGAGCCTGCCGGGGGAGGGATAGCGGAGCGCAGAGATTAGTGGCCCTGTGCTCCGCTGACACCGCGACAGACTCCGGGAGTCGGGGAACATTAGTCACCAACTGCCCTGGCGGTTCTGAGCGCTCGGGACGGCAGGTTCCCGGGCGCTCAGTGAACGGATGAGCGGGCCGGACCCCGGGGAGCGACGGTACTGCCTCGGGGCACCAACAGCGGCCTCGGGGGGGCCCAAGGGGGATTCTAAAGATCCCCCGGCGGCCCCAGTACGTGCCTGCCCTTGCCTATTCTGCTAATTTACAAGGTGCACAGCCCACCAGGAAGTGTCACATCCTTGTTATTGGTTTCCAGGCACAACACCGCACATAGGTTATGGCTTGCCTCGGTGTTACGCAGCTTTAACTATTTTCTAGTTAAAGGGACACTACTATCAACGTTTTTCTTTTCGCCTATTGACAAGCAATATGCGATGATTGATTGTATGGATCTTTTTATTGGATGTTCCTCTATGTACATCATCTATTGGGATTTATTCTTACCTCCCTCTGTTGAGCCTGGTGATTAAAGCACAACAGTGAGAGGATTAATTGCTTGATGGTTCTTCTTTCTGATCAGCTATGGCCAGAGAAGTGTAAATATTATCAGCCATTACCTGATGAGTGCGAAGAAAACCTCCCCAGTGCAGAAAAAGATGACCCCATCTTCCTCTTATAAATTGCAACATGGTATAATCTTTTCTACCCCTGTGGGGAGAACAATAGAGTAACCATTATAATATTACCTACTATTTGTAATGAGACTGTATAGAGATAAGTAGTAGCTAAGGTAAACTGAGATTAGTCAGCCCTGCCACACCCAAGTTTTCTCTCACAGTTAGAGGAGGACAATATTTTATATGTAATTTTTGATGGCATAAGATTGCCGAAACAAAAAAAATTGGGAAAAAGGGTTACTATATTTGTTACATATATATTTATACATATATACACACAATCCAATATCAGGAGCACACTACTATCACGATAGAACAATCAAAAAGAACATAGGAACTATTAGAAATGCATTTCTGCTGCTTTGAATACATGAAAAATGTGAGGTTCTTAGTGTACATTGTTAAGCAAAACTGTATAAGCCCACCTGCCACCTCAATAAATGTGGAAATCAATGCAGGGTAGCTTGTAGCTGGAATCTACTCTACCTGAAATGTAGAGGTCTGAACAGGCACCAAAAGAAGTAACATATACAGAGCTGTTTCCACCTTTATTGAGGTCCCTTGCTCATTGGCAGTGGAACTTATTTACAGTTTTAAACAAAATGTGCAACCTAAGGAAACCTCAAATGTTTCATGTAATCAAAGTAGCAGAAAAGGTTTTCCAAAAACAGTTTTTTAGTGCTAGTAGAGCTGCTGATATTGGATTTGTATGTTACTGCCACACCAGCATGCACCTTTGCTCATTTTGGATGTGTAGACCACATATTGGCTTCTCTAGTATATAGTATATATATAATATATATATATATATATATTTATATATATATATATATATATATATATATATATATATATATATTTATGATACACTAAATATACCCTAGAGAAAAACAATATGTGGTCTACACATCTCAAAATGAGCAAAAATGGTGTGTATATTACTATATAATATTTATATATATATTCATATTTTATATAACTTAATATACCCTAGAGAAACAATATGTGGTTCCTACACATCAAAATGAGCAAAATGTGTGTTTATTTTTATTATTATATATATTTTATATATATTAATATATATATATTGATATATAACATTAGATAGAATATTTGGTCTGCACATCCCCAAAAACTTTTTTGAAAAAAAAATGAGCATAGGTGGCTAGCTGTGTGGCAGTAACTTACAAACACAATCAATATCAGCAGCGCACTAATAGCACTAAAACAATCAAAGAGAACATAGGAATTTTTGGGAAAAGCATTTTGCTACTTCGAATACATGAAATTTGTTGAAGGTTCTTAGTTCTCATTTTGATCAAAACTGCTAGCCAACTGCCAATCAGCAAGAGGACCTCAATACAGGTGGGAACCTACTCTGTTGATACCTCTCTTGGTATAAGCAGATGGGCTTATTACAGTTTTGATCAAAAATGCACACTAAGAACCTCAAATATTTCATGTATTCAAAGTAGCAGAAATCCTTTTCCAAAAACTCCCATGTGCTTTTTGGCTGTTTTTAGTGCTGGTAGAGTGCTGCTGATACTGGATTGTGTTTATATGTATTTTACTGCCACACCAGTGTGTACTTATGCTATTTTTTTCAAAAACTTTTTTTTGGGATATGAAGACCAAATATTGTTTTCTAGACTGTTTCTATGGGGGAGTGGCTGCCCCTCTTTGGTTTTTTTTTGCACTCCACCCACCTGCACAGGCTTTTAAATCAATGCAGGGCAGGGGCGTTGCTAGGGTCTAAAACATCGGGGGCTCGGGCCCTTTGTGTTTTTCTGGGCAGGGGTGTTCACACGACATTTTTCACGCTCATTGTGAACAGCGGACAGTTTTTTTGTACAGAGGAAAAAACCTTGTGTTCCTGTCCACTATTTTTCTGCACATCCCACACAGATCCGTCCATCTCCTCAGAGTCACTTGTACAGTAAAAAATCACAATGACAAATTTACTTTTTCAGAACGTCTCACCTTAATATAAAATACCCTAAACAGTCACCAAAACCTACACCGATAAAGGTGCAATTACCGACAAGTGATTGTTACTAGAAACCCTCCTACAAAACCCAGACCCAAAACTTTTGCTACTTAAGGCTCTAATAATTTTGCCAGACCTGACGCACGCAACCCCATTTATGTGACTATCAGCTGTACACAGCTCTAGATTACATATACCACACCATACAGGGTCCAGATAGTGGTAGACACCAGTGTACACAGACGCTGAGGACCTGTATATTACCCCATTATGGTGCCATATAGTGGTAGTTACTAGTTGTATGTAGTCTCTGCAGAAAATTTAGTGATTACACTGCGTTACATTTAGTGACTCACCGGAGACGTTCTTTCTGATCAGCGTCGTTCACTTTCCCTTTTCTTCTCCATCCGCGTTCACACCTTCATGCATGATTGCTCCGGAGCAATACTCGTCCATGAGGATTGGGATCACAAATATCTTGATCTCATCACATCTTACAGCTAAAACTCCTTATTTATATGTATAGCAGTCCCTCAGTTATGGTATATAGGGGCATGAAGCAGGATATGGGGCCACAGGGCAGGTATTTGGGCCACAGGCAGTTTATAGCGGGGGGCACAGGCAAGTATATACGGGGGGCCAGGCAGTATATAGGGGGGCACAGGCTGTATATAGGGGGGCACAGGCAGTATATAGGGGCACAGCCTAGTATTATAGGGGCACATGCAGGTATATTGGGGCACTGAGGCAGTTTATAGGGGCCACAGGCAGGTATATGGGGCCAAAGGCGAGTTTTTGGGGGACAGGCAGAATATAGGTGGCCTGGCAGTATATAGGGGGGCACAGGCAGTATATAGGGGGGCACAGGCAGTATATAGGGGTGCACAGGCGAGTATATAGGGGCACAGGCAAGGTATATAGGGCATGAGGCAGTATATAGGGGCACAGGCAGGTATATGGGGCCAAAGGCAGTATATAGGGCACTGAGGCAGTATATGGGGCCACAGGAAGTATTATAGGGGCACTAGAGGGATATAGGGGCACTGAGGCAGTTTATGGGGGCCACAGGCAGTTATATAGGGGCCACAGGCAGGTATATATGGGGCTCAGGCGGCGTATGGGGGCCTCAGGCAGGCGTATGGGGCCACAGGCAGGCATTATAGGGGCCACAGGCAAGGGATATTGGAGGCCTCGCAGGGATATGGGGGCAAGGGCAGCATAATAGGGGCACAGAACAGGTTCTGGGGGCCACAGGCAGGGGATATGGGGGCCAACAGACAGTGGTATGGGGGCCACAGCAGGGATATGGAGGCCACAGGCCAGGATTATAAGGGCCAAAGGCAGGATATAGGGCACAGGACAGGGATATGGGGGCCACAGGCAGATATATGGGGGCCTCAGACATGCGTATATGGGGGGCACAGGCAGGGATATGGGGCCACAGACAGGGGTTTGAGGGCCACAGGCAGTATATAGGCGGGGACTGAGGAAGGTAAAACGGCTTAAAAATAACAAACAGTTAAGTACTCACCCTTAACTCCCCACGGCGAGAGCGCTCCGTCTCTTCAGCCGCGCGCTCCTCCGGCAGCTCCCTCGGGCGCAAGGCCTATGACGCGCTGTGCGCCCGAGGACAGGCAGCATCGCGATGAGTTGTTGTCATCGCGACGCTGCCGGCTGACGGGGCGCACGGGGCCGGGCGGGGTCCTCAGCGCTGTGAGGACCGCGCGGCCCCGCTGTGTCGGACCCTGCGGGTAGACACTGTCTGCGGGGCAGGGAGCGCTCGCTCTCTGCTCCGCAGAAGCCAGCATGCTGCATGGCATCAAGCGGACGCACATGCAGCTGAGGGCACAGTCGGTGCTCCAGGCCCATGGCAGGCGGCCTGGAGCACGAGGAGAGTGTGGGCACAGGCGTGTTTTATATAAAACCAGCCTAACGAGGCCCCTGTTGCTGGGTAACTTGTAGCTGGAACCTTCTCTCCCTGAAGTGTGGAGGTCTAAACAGGCACCAAGAGAGAGAGCAATTAGTGCTGGTAGTGTGGTGCTGATATTGGAACATACATACACACACACACAACACACACTCACATTTATCTATTATATATATATATATATATATATATATATTTATTATATTCTATATTATACTATATTTATATATATAGCGCCACAGCCCCTATAGTCAGCTGATTGGCGGGGCTAACAGGAGTCACCAATCTGATGTCGATGGGCCAAAATAGTCCCAGAAACCCTCTTTAATGTATATTAACCCCCCTAAATGACTTGTATAGTGGACAGTTGTAAGTTTTTCGGTGGTACACCTTATTATACCCCTGCATGTACCCCTGCATGTAGCCGGCCGCCAGCCTCTATCACTCCATTAGTATAACTGCCGTCAGCTGTCACCTGGCCGTCCATCTGTCGTCTCCAGCCGCCTCGTATATCAACAGTCTGGAGCTGATTATAAGATCTCTGTTAGCTGACTTATTTAAAGCGACAGCAGACCTTCGCTTTGTATTCTCTCCATTTGTTGTGGCGTTTTTTCCTGTATGAGCTCGGTAAGTATAGAGCTGGGCTCACACATGCAGAATTTGTTCGATTTAAAAAAAGTTAATCAGAAACACATGCGAGTGTCTATATAATTACCTTGTAGGGAACCTGTTGGCTGCTTGTTGACTGCGCCGGAAACGTTGGGCAGCGATGGAGACATACCCGTAGTGCAGGTTATTTGGTCCCATCTGGTGAAGTTGGGTTGAGTAAGGGGAGAATCCGCCGCAGTCAAGAGATGTCCAATGCATGGCTTCCCTTTGACCACTCAGCTTAAAGAGGTTTTCTAAGATTCCCGTCCGCCTCCCACTGCGCTAAAATAGACAATTAACGCATACTTACCTCTCCCACCGTTCCAGTCTTTCACTGATGACGTCACGTTCATGGTTGCGGCGTCATGTGATCCAATCTCTAGCCTCAGCAGGTGATCACAGAAGTCAGTGATTGGCTGCAGCATCATGTGATCCATGAACGTGACATCATCAGTGAGGTCAGTAATTGGCTGCAGCATCATGTGATCCATGAACGTGACGTCATCAGTGAGGTCAGTGATTGGCTGCAGCATCATGTGACCCATGAACGTGACGCCATCAGTGAGGTCAGTGATTGGCTGCAGCATCATGTGATCCATGAACGTGACGCCATCAGTGAGGTCAGTGATTGGCTGCAGCATCATTTCCTATAAAGCAAACGTGGGAGAGAGTTATCAGTTTAGCTGAAGGGGCAGGAAGAAGCCGTACATCAGACTCACCGGGTGTTTTACCCAGTAACGCTGCAGTGAAAAACCCACATGGTTGGGACCGGATAACCTGCAGCTATTTCATCGTCTTTCAGGCAGCATAAAGTAGCTGACAGGGCCCCTTTAACCCTTACAAGACCACCCACTGTTGATTGACGACAGGTGGTATGTGTCTTTTGTCTGCAGTGTCACCAAAAGACGGGGGTTTGCATCTCCCAGTGCTGCAACTGTGATAGAAACAGAGTTGTAGTTAACAGCTGGGCTCCTAGATCAGTCTCTGTGAACAGCAGGGACCGGAGGAACCCTCCCATCCCTGGCATTTAGCCCTATGAGTGTGGTGGTCAATGACTGTGGCATAATCAAAGGGGATTCCAATGCTCCATCGGCTCACTGGGATTCCTGGTGACCTGATCGAACCTGGGAATGTTTGTGCTATCGGCCCTGGAGACCTAGAGTAGCCCCAGAGCTGTCTGCATCGTAAGCCTGCTGTCAGGGCACAGTGTGTGTTACCCCAACAGCAGCCTGTGTCATACTGACACAAAGTGTAACGTATTAGCATACAGGAGTATACAGGACTAGTAGAGAGAGAGATGCGCAGTAGAGAGAGATGCCCAATAGAGAGAGAAAGAGAGACGCCCAATAGATATATGCCCAATAGAGAGAGAAATATGTCCAGTACCGAGAGATATGTCCAATACAGAGAGATATTTGTGCTGTAGTTCTGTTTACCTGCCACAAAGCATTGTCTAGACATGATAGAATTGTATCAGACCCTCAGCTCTGAGACGTTTTAGCTCTGTTTGGGTTTTCAGCATCTAGTATGGGATGAAAATAATGAAAATCAAGTGCATTAGAAATTTGCATAACTCTTTATTGTGCCACTGTTACATGTTATTTACTGTAGGAAATTCCTTTACGTGTTGGCTGTTGTCCTCTATTATCAGCCAGTCAGGGCTGATGAGTGTGACTGTAGTTTCCTTTAATGGTATAAGTGATAGGGACTCTAGAAATCTCCCTGCCCTCTCTATAGCAGTTACCTCTGGTCCATCCAACCTGCAGACACCTTTACCTGATGACATTTCGGTAGTTATTCACCTGGGAGTTCCTGACTAGCTTTTCTGTTCCTTTAAAGGGACACTACGATCAAAATTTAAAAGGAAAGGCTTTGAAAAACTGATCCGAAAAATGCAAAAAGTATCCAAAAAAGCATCAGCTGTTGCGTTTTCTGGATCCACTTTTTGGATGCAGTTTGGATTCAGTTTTCTCTAGTCAAAAAACGGATCCGCAAAAAGGAATCGAAAAGGAATCAAAAACGGATCCAAAACGTCGTGTGAACAAGCCCTTATTGTGCCATAAAATTCACTAAAAAATTCACTACAATTGGCGGGCGCCCAAAGAGGTTAACCACCCCCCTCAACCCAGATTAAAAAGTGAGGAGATATCTCAGCAATAAGAGGTGGAATTGCTCTTTAAGGATACGCTCCTATTGGTTGGCTCCGCCTTGTTTTTTTTTTTGTTTTTCACAAAGAACCGGCTTAATAAATTCTTATGCACAACTCTGCACCACTTATTAGCATTTTAGCTTGCTGGTTTTATTCTGCGGGTCCGCTGCGGCTGATTTATATAAACATACGGCGGATTCTGTATGGAGCATCCGCCAAAAATCCGACTGAGCTTAGTGCTGTGTAGACCTCAACCGAAAATCTGTGCTGTAGTCTACTGAGCTGCCGTCCATCCAGCAGAAGATAGAACGTGTTCTATCATCTGCCGAATTCCCATCAGATTTCAGTAGCCCTCAATGTACGGAGTCGCGGGAAATCTGAAATCTGACCATTTATTTTGCGCAAAAAAAGCGCCAATAACCGTGGTGAGGCGAAGTTAAAATACCTTTTAACTTAGCTGTGTTGACTCTAATATTGCCTGTGTGCTATGGAGGAAAAGGCTGGGAGCAACAGGTAGACCCTTTCTCACACATGCCCTTAGTGGGCTGTGTCTGCTGCAATGTATGTACAATGAGAGACTCAGGTGAACCCTGTACAAGCAGCTATGTCCTCAGCTTCCCCTGCACAGTTGGTATTTCCCACAGTTGGAATCTCACCAGACTGTGATCTCTGCCTGACAAAGTGAAAGTAAAACCTGTTTCCCTGTAATACAGAGTATTACCTGTAATGACATGTATTGGAGAAAAGTCTTCTAGTTTCATATACTATCAATATGTGTGTTTCTGTGATGGTGATACGTAGTCTTTAAGGCCACCTTCAGAAAGTCCGCAGCAATTCACAGTACAATTCACGTGGATTGGGTTCTGAAAACCCCATCCACACGTAGCTCTGCATATGTACCCATTGCTCTGGATCCATGGTGAATTCACAACACTTTTTCGTTGCTAAATCCATGTGCTCCATATGCAAATTCTGCAGCGTAATCTGTAGTCTTGTGACCAGATCCGCGGCAAAATAAAATTCTGCCATATTTGAACTTGCCTCAAGGGCATATTCACAAGAAGCAATTACGCTGTGATTTTTTTTTGAGGTTTTCTTCATACGGAAGCAGATAGCATAGTACGACTGCGATGTGTATATCCCCTTAAAGAGAACCTGTCACATAGTTTTTGCCCCCCTGGCTGAGGACAGCACAAGCCAGTGACAGACCTGCTGTTTCCAGCGCTGTGTCCCTTATTCTGTAAGATGCTGGAGTTTTCGTGTATTTAATACTCAAATCTGCAGTTTTCAGCCAGAAAGTCTTCGAAAGTCCTTCGAGATCTTTTTTTTTAAACCCGCCAATCGAGGCTAGCCCGCCCACCTCAACTACAAACCTATTTTTTGAATGGGTTAAAACGTGAAAAATGTCAGTGGGCGGGGCAGCCTTTGGGGGTTGACTAACCCTGCCTTTAAAAGTTTTTTAGGGTAAATGCTCTAAAACCGCATCTACAAAAAAAGGGACACAGCGCTGGAAAAGAGGGTTTTTACACTAGCTTGTTCTTCCCTCAGCAAGGGGGCAAAACCCTATGTTAGGTTCTCTTTAAGGCAGGGGTCTCAAATCTGACTTAGTAAATAGGCCGCACGAAGTTGAGGGGCTGCATTACTTTCACATTCAGTCAATACAAGACTGTTTCACAGATGGTTCTGCCAAGTAACGCATGAGAAGGGTTTCTATTGGGGACAGGGTGGTGTGTTTTTACTTTTTTTTGTGACCACTTGTCCCAATATGGAAGGTTGAGCGTTTCGTTTGATAACTTTTTGTACTACTTTGTATTAGGGCTGTATGCGTGTATGTGCCATCTTCTCACCTGGCGGGCCAATTCACAGACAACCCGGAGGCCATTGTAAGGCCCTGGGTTCATGGCAAAACACGAAGTCCTACAATCGAAATTGCATCGAAAATCTTTTCCTTTTCTACGTGAAGTAAGAGATATAAATCCTGAAAAGGCGGCAACTTTATCAGCTTCTGTTATCTCTAATGCAGCCTCATTACAAATAATAGGGAATTTTACATAATGATCCTCTATTGTTCTCTGGACGGGATAGATGAATTTAGACTAAAAGGGGGCAATGAAAGAGCAAACATGAAACATAATTGGGTAACTTTCTCCCACCACGAAAGGGGGGGTTTTTTCCCACTTAACAGGTGCTGCTGATAACAATTACACCTCTCAGGCCTGGAAGAAGAACCATCAAGCAATCCTCTCACTTCTTTGTAATGGAACTTTAAAAAATAAAAAAAAACCTCAAGCAGTTAAGACCAGATAAACAGGGCAATAATAAGTGCAAGACATGAAACCATAATTGGTTGATCTTTTTTCTACAGTTTTTCTAGGTTTCTTCACACTTATGAGGTCCTGCTGATAATACTTAAACCTTTCATGCCATAGTCAGCCTGGAAAAGAGCTGTCAAGTGATCTGCTCACTGTTCAGCTATCAGAGCTCACAAAAGGGAAGTCACAGAGACATAAGCCCCAAAGTCACATAGGGGAGTTTAAAAAAAAAAAAAAAAAATTGTGTAAAAAAACGAAAAACAATTAATAAAATAAATCCATACAATAGTCACATACAGTATTGCTTGCAAATATGTGAATATTTTTTTTGTTTGGATGGGAGTGTCCCGTCAAAGTTTTGCTGGTTGCCCTTAGAAACTGACAGCAGTTCATTCCAAACCCTTTCTGAAGGGAAATGCTCATTTTTGCGAAATTTTCGTTTAAAAAACGCCCAAAGTACGGCTCGCAAATACGGTACAGTCATGGCCAAAATTTTTTGAAAAATTATACAAATGTTAATTTTTTCAAAGTCTACTGCAAACAGGATTTTTTAATGGCAATTTTTCATATACTCCCCCCAATGTTTTTAAAGAGTGATCAGGGTTAACAGCAAATTTTTTGCAAAGTCAATATTTTTCCTAGAAAATGGGAAATTTTTCCCCCCAAAAAACATTTCCCCCTTTATTCAGGCCCGCCCTAAAAGGACCACTAACATCGTTTCAGTGATTGCTCCATTTTAAAACCGGGGCGGTTTTTTTTGATTGGGGGACAGGGTTGGGGATCAATCTGTCTTTATTAAGTAAGAAAAAACACCACTGGAAAACTTTAAAAAGGGGGCTGGGGGCTTGGGATCATTTTTTTCTCTTCTTTAACCAAGGGGTTTTCTCTAAAGAAACACGTGCAAAAAAACATTGCACTGCACAAAACTGGCCTAACAGGGAAAGTATCGCAGCTTTGAAAGATTGCCCCTCCCGTCAACAAAACTATCGCATCATCAAGGAAAATTTAAGGAGAAGGTTTTCCCTTGTTTTCCAAAAAGGGTCCAGGGGGCCCCCAAAAAAGACCACAACGCCCCGGACCGTCTCTTAAAAATGTTTTAGCTTCGGAATCTGCTACCACATGGGGAGCTTTTCTCAAATGGGAACAGGGAGGTGTGAAATTCAAACTTCACGCACGTGAGGCGGGGACTCATGGGGGCAAGGCCCGGGTCCCCAAAGGGGGGCAGCAAAGAACCACCTTTTCCCAGAAAAAACAACAGGGGCAGACTGATATTCCCGCCAAAGGTACAGGGAGTGGGCTCTGAGGATTGGGGGAAAGTTTTTCTCTGATGAACCCTTTTTCCGGGAAAGTTTTTGGGAACATCTGGAAAACAGCTTATTCGGAGAAGACAAGGTGAGCGATACCACCAGTCTTGTCTCATGCCAACTGTAAAGCATCCAGAAACCATTCATGTGTGGGGTTGCTTCTCAGCCAAGGGAATCGGCTCTCTAACAGTCTTGCCTAAAAACACATCCATGAATAAAAAATGGTACCAGAATGTCCTCCAAGAGCAACTTCTCCCAAACGTCAAAGAGCAGTTTGGTGAGCAACAATGCCTTTTCCAGCATGATGGAACACCTTGCCATAAAGCAAAGGTGATAACTAAATGGCTCAGGGAACAAAACATAGAGATTTTGGTTCCATGGCCTGGAAACTCCCCAGATCTTAATCCCATTGAGAACTTGTGGTCAATCATCAAGAGATGGGTGGAAAACAAAAAACCAACAAATTGTGACAAAATGCAAGCATTGATTGTGCAAGAATGGACGGCTACCAGTCAGGATTTGGTCCAGAAGTTGATTGAGAGCATGCCAGGGAGAATTGCAGAGGTCCTGAAGAAGGTCAACACTGCAAATATTGACTTGCTGCATTAACTCATTCTAACTGTCAATAAAAGCTTTGTTAATCATAAATATGATTGCACTTGTATTTCTGTATGTGATAAAACATCTGAAAAACACACATAAAAACCAGAGGGCAACAGATCAGGGGAAAATAGAAGATTTGTGTCATTCTCAGAACTTTTGGCCATGACTGTATAATCATAGCAGTCATTGAGTGCTATGATTTTGCTCTGTATTCTTTGGTGCATACTGAGCACTTGGAAAAAGAAGCATAGGGGAAAGGGGGCTAGGCCAGCGCGTTTCTTCTGAAACAGCAGGCATATAGTAGCGTGCACAGTAAGCGCCACTATACACAATCTGAACATACCCTAACTGTGCAACCGTCATCTGAGCGCCCGCAATGTACTGCTCCCAGCAGGATTCCGAATTGAGCTTTAGGGTATGTTCACATGATGTAATTAGTCAGCGACCAATATTCGTCTGAAAACAAATTGAACTTATTTAGTCTTGAGAAAAGACGGCTTCGTGGGGACATGATTAATTTATATAAATGGTCCCTACAAAAAGTATGGGGAAAAATTATTTCAGGTAAAGCTCCCTCAAAAGACAAGGGGACATTCCCTTCGGCTGGAGAAAAAAGGATTCGATCTCCAGAGGAGAAGGACGTTCTTCACTGTAAGAACTGTAAATCTGTGGAATAGCCGCCTGAGGAGCTGGTCACAGCAGGAACAGGTGAGGGTTTCAATAAAGGCTTAGATATCTACCTGACACTAAAGAATATTAATTCGTATGTAGCCATGTAAAATTCTGGATCCGGGCTGGTGACGGCTCTGGGGTCAGAGATAGGGTCTCCCCTGGAGCAGATTGGTTCTTGCCTTGTGGGTTTCAGGGCATCACCAGTGGGGAGGCTGGGTTTAAAATCCTTGTCTCCCTCCCTTCACCCACATTTTCCCCACCCTTTGTTGAACTTGATGGACACATGTCTTTTTTTCAACCGTACTAACTATGTAACTATGTAACTGCTAATATTTAGCATTTTTTCAGACGGGTTTTTGATGAGTTTTTGAGTCGCCCATTTTCCGGCGCGGTTTTTTCAGTGCATTGTTTTTCTACAAATTTTGTGCGAAAATGGTCTTTAGGCTTCGATCAGCTTCCAAATCCCCTCCAAAAAAAGCTGTTTTCAGGGCCCAATCCGACCGGAAAGCTGCATCAAAAAAGCTGTGTGAAAAAAATAAGTAGAGAAAATTTACAGTTGCCAAACAATTTCCGGGAGTTTTGGGGAACTCGAGAGCGGTGTAAAAGAGGAGGCATGATCCGTCAGGTTGATACTGTTCTGTATCTGTGCAGAGCAGTCGTCTCCTGTGTACTGTGTAGAATTGTGGTAACTGAAGAACCTCGAAGAACACTCAGATCTCGCCGTGAATAAGAGGCAGCTGAAAAGGATTTCATGTCCCCAGACTCCTGCCAAAGACGGCAGGAAATGAGGGCCACAAATTACACCTGACGAGTCCTTCAAGGCTTCTGGCAGCCGTAATATTTACTAGCTGCAGATGTCTTGACATCCATGCAGTGCTGAAGCTTCCCATCTCTGTGTGTATGGGCCAGTGGTTTGGATAGTGGGGAGTATTGGTACTCTCGAAACCCAAAATTGGCTTCTCAAGTCTGCAAACCCCAGCTGCATTCATTACTCAAGTTCTGGGCATTGCCAGTGTCTTGTTTTAGGCTACTACATAAGGGGATTACAGAGCAGGAGAAAGGTGTGCGCTTTGTAGACCTTCTGATTGTGACCACCTTGGGTGGTTGTCCCTACAGCCAAATCTACAGAACACTAGAACAAGTTGGATGGTGCACAGTCTACTATATGGTGTCTTAGAAGCAGTGGTATTTGTGCGCTTTCCTGCAACCTTTACCAAAGCGAATGAATTATATTTGGGCTATTTGTAGTGCATTCTGCTACTGTTATCAATGATTGTAATTATGTCTTCTTTACTTTCAGTCACCAGATGGATTTTTTGCTCATTTCTATGCGGTCTGTGAGCATATAGCTCCAGTTTTGGCCTGGGGGTTCCTTGCACCTAAAAATGCAGTACACGAGATGTGCTGCTCTTATAAGGTATTAGTACAAATTTGCACTGGCTAATTACTCGGCCTTGTGTTTGTGTTGTGTGTGTATATATATGTATGTGTGTTTGTCATGTATAATATAACATTTATGAAACGCTGGTCCCTCAAGTCACAATAGCCTTAGGCAGGGGTGTAGCTAAAGGGAGTGCAAAGGTAGCGGTCGCTACTGGGCCGTGAAACCTTAGGGGGCCCAAAGTACTGCACTTACATGTAATAGTGAGGTGCATGCAGTGATTGATGGTCTATAGCGCCTCTCTACAGTACAGTCCGGTACTACATGTCTTGTACTGCTCTTACATGTATTCGTGAAGTGCATGCAGTTATTGGTGATCTATAGCGCCTCTCTACAGTACAGTCCGGTACTACATGTCCTGTACTGCTCTTACATGTATTAGTGAGGTGCATGCAGTGATTGGTGGTCTATAGCGCCTCTCTACAGTACACTGCAGTACTACATGTCCTGGACTGCTCTTACATGTATTAATGAGATACATGCAGTGAGTGACAGTTTAGTAGCACCTCTCTACAGTGCGGTACAACATGTCCTGTACTGCTCTTACATGTATTAATGAGATACATGCAGTGATTGGCGGTCTATAGCTCCTCTCTACCGTACAGTGCAGTATTACATGTCCTGTACTGCTCTTACATGTATTAGTGATGTGCATGCAGTGATTGCGGTCTATAGTGCCTCTCTACAGTACAGTGCGGTACTACATGTCCTGTACTGCTCTTACATGTATTAGTGAGGTGCATGCAGTGATTGGTGGTCTGTAGCTCCTCTCTACAGTACAGTGCAGTATTATATGTGCTGTACTGCTCTTACATGTATTAGTGAGGTGCATGCAGTGACTGGCAGTCTAGTAGCACCTCTCTACAGTACAGTGCAGTACTACATGTCCTGTACTGCTCTTACATGTATTAGTGAGGCACATGTAGTGATTGGTGGTCTATAGCACCTCTCTACAGTACAGTGCAGTACAACATGTCCTGTACTGCTCTTACATGTATTAGTGAGTTACATGCAGTGATTGGGGATCTATAGCTCCTCTCTACAGTACAGTGTGGTACTACATGTCCTGTACTGCTCTTACATGTATTAGTGATGTGCATGCAGTGATTGCGGTCTGTAGTGCCTCTCTACAGTACAGTGCAGAAAAGGAAGTGACTGATTTTTTTTTTTACAATTTTTTGGTGTCTCTTACCTATAGGATCAAATCCTTCACTTCCTTAAAGACATCTTCGACTTGGAGAAGGTCCGCTACTCGAGCGTAGAACATTTGTCAGACGACATCTTGCAGAGTATCCACCAGTATGCAGAGTCGCTTGGGCTGTTTGTAGGAGAAGATTCTATGCGTTTCCAATCCCATAGATATGCGTCTGTTAGAAGCGATCACCCAAATCATATTTAAAGCTCACCCGCCTGCGGCCATTGTGTGAACCGGACTGCAACTTATAAAAGGAGAAGGCTTAATAATAATGGGAAAAAAATAAAACCGTCTTATTTTTTCCTAAATTCATCAATTTGTTCTCAAGATGGCTGCCACCGGCTTGTCCGGGTTACTGGTGTCCTTTAAATGGGTCCTCCATTATCATTTATGGCATATTGATTGGAAAGGTTCCAGCGGTGGGATCCTAACTAATCCCAAGAATTAGGATCTCGTGTCCTCCATTTGAACTTGAGAGGTGGGGCACATACAAGGACACTACATTTTTTTCTATTTTGAGGTTTGCGTCCCCTTTTGGGTATATCGGCGTGGGCCCTGACACGTGTGACCTCCTCTCTTTTGGAGAACACAAAACCACTGGGATGTGGCCCGATCTTCCCTTAGCACAATGTGGCCAAATCTACTCTAAAGGGCCATTACCTTTACTTACTGCCAAAATAGGCCTCCCACATAAAATATTACGTCTTCCTCTTATTCATTTGTATTCACTACTTACATTTTTGCACTTATTTAATTTTTGACACAGTTTTGTAATTTGTTGGGATAATTTTTTGTGTTCTGTAGATGGTAAAAAATTCCTGGACTGTATGTCAGTTTGGTATGAAATTGCCTCATCATAGTCCTTTTACCTTTTGGGGCTAGGTTTGCACCCCCAGCCTTTCTGAGGAGCAGCTCTGTATCCAGGGGAGACTTTCTGAGTATCAGCTCAGCACTCCGGTAAAGGGTTGTTCCCACCATAGACTTTAATGGCATGGCAATAGTATATACCATTAAAGTCTGATAGGTGCAGCTCCCACCTGTTTCGGGAATGGGCCCCCGAAAGTGTCGGCTTGGAATGGAGAGCCGGTTGACCTTGCACCTGACTCTCCATTCTGTTCTATGGGAGCATTATGTTCTCAGTTCTGTTCTGTGGCAGTGCCCAGTACAGGGGAGCGCTGTGTTCTCCATTCTATTCTATGTGAGTTCCCAGTACAGGGGAGCGCTGTCTTCTCCATTCTATTCTATGGGAGTTCCCAGTATAGGGGAGCGCTGTGTTCTCCATTCTGTTCGATGGGAGTTCCCAGTACAGGGAAACATTGTGTTCTCCATTATGTTCTTTGGAAGTTCCCATTACAGGGGAGCGCTGTGTTCTCTCCATTCTGTTCTATGGGAGTTCCCAGTACAATGGAGCGCTGTGTTCTCCATTCTGTTCTATGGGAGTTCCCAGTATAGAGGAGCACTGTGTTCTCTCCATTCTGTTCTATGGGAGTTCCCAGTACAGGGGAGCGCTGTGTTCTCTCCATTCTGTTCTATGGGAGTTCCCATTACAGGGGAGTGCTGTGTTCTCTATTCTGTTCTGTGGGAGTTCCCAGTACAGGCGAGTGCTGTGTTCTCTCCATTCTGTTCTATGGAAGGTCCCAGTACAGAGGAGCGCTGTATTCTCTATTCTGTTCTGTGGGAGTTCCCAGTACAGGGGAGCGCTGTGTTCTCCATCTGTTCTATGGAAGTTCCCAGTGCAAGGGAGAGCTGTGTTCTCCATCTGTTCTATGGGGGTTCCCAGTATATGGCAGTGCTGTGTTCGGCTGTACTCAGAACTTAACTTCAACTGGCACATCATTCTGGGCTGACACTTTTGGAAGTCCGTTTCCAAGATAGGTGCGGGTCATAGAGGTGGGATCTGTATCAATCAGACTTTGATGGCATATCCAAGCAATATTCCATCAAAGTCTAAAGTGGGAGCACCCCTTTAAATGAAGCATCATCAGTTTATCGAGGTGGACTGTTAGATCTATAGCCTGATGACCCATCAAAGAGAATTTGGGTATTTTTGGTTAAATGTGGGAGGTCCAGTGCTTCTCATTGGTAAACTGACTGCATAACGTCCTCTTGATTTGGCACCAGATCAGAAATGGGTCAACTTCTAGCGGTCTTAATCCTCAATGATTCCGGCACTTTATTGACTTCATTGGAATTTTGCGGTTTAGAATGGAAATTTTTGAATTCCACTTTTTTTTTTGTACTACCTCTTCCCAAGTGGTGGCAGCTATTTTGAGGGTTTCGTGCCTCTGGTTTACCGTGCTCCCAAATAGTTAGCCTGCCTCATTGTAAATATTAGTCCATCCCAAGAAATGGCTGCACCCACTGGGTGAGGGCACCAGATGCGTCTTACATCTTGTCCTTTCATCTACCGGGATACGTGGTGGCCTTGACTGAGGGGTGCTAATAGTACATCTTGTAAACGCCGGTTTACTTGGTGCTCAGGGAGGTGGTCGCCGACAGTAAGACCAAGACTTGTTGTTTACATCAAAGGTACGCAGCCTGCAGCACTCCAGCTCTTCGTGAACTACAAGTCCCAGCATTTATTCATGCAAGGCAGTTGTCTGTTGAACAAGGCTGGAGAGCTGTAGGTTGCCTCGGCCTGGTTTACATGTTGTATATGCCATGTAGATATGTATGCATGTGGTTGATATAATGTCACAGGTTATTGCACTTTATGGCACACAGCCTGGCAGTGAGGGTTTATTCTTATTGTTATATCGCTGTTACTTTTACTATGTAGAACTTAAATATAAGGAAGGGAATCGTTCTACATCAAAAAACGACCAAGCTCCTAAGACAAGAGTCTTTCAAGCATTATAGGAAATCTGGATGGGTTGTATCTTTAAAGGGGTTGTCTCACTACATTGATTCATCTCACCTCTGTCCATTTTCTTGGATTCATTTTGAATTCAGGGGCGTGTTTACTGGCTTCTACTAGGCTGCAGTAGAAGCCAGGCTATAGCAACCAGCACCGGCAGCCGATCAGGAGAGATCAAACAGGTCTGTAGCTATAACGACCTGAGGAGCTGATGCAGCCCATACAAGAAGGAATATCTCAGAATCGGTAGGACACTGGTAATTGACACCTATTGCAAAGTGACTTGTTTTTGCAAGATCTTTAACATAAAAAGCAGCGATGCTTGTAGTGAGACAACCCCTTTAATGTTCACCTTCTACTGGTTTTTGTATTTGAGCCGATCATGGGGCTTCTAGAAGGTCGTTGAAATTGTAGGTGACCACTATGTAGAAGCACCTATTCTATAGCATAGGATGTCTCGGAAATGGGGTATCCCATCCTGGTTGAGACGTCCCGTGCGTGAGACCTATATAACACAGCCCCGCACCCTGCTAGCTCCATAATCAGTGCAGTGCAACAGAATCGGAAGCAGGGTCAACTTTGTCATTCAACCAATTACAACCTTTTCCTGTAGGTAGAAGACCCCTTAAACCATCTTAAAGGGTTTGTCAAGTTCACGGTAAATAAAGTTTGACACAAAAAGTCAGAGGGCCTCATTTATTTAAGTGTGTCTAGTCGTGAAGGCGCACATCCATATATTGCAACCAAAATGATTGTTTATTGGGAGAAATTGATCAAATGTTCAAGCAATAGTCGGATGAAAAATCTAAAAGGGGTTTTCCAAGACTTAAAAACTTCTCTACCACCTCCACATAGATGGCCATAGTTGAATACTAACAGCCCTGTTGCGCCTAGCAACCAATCACCGTTCAGCTTTTGTTTTTTCACTGCTGTTTTTAAAGTTTTATAAACTTTATTTACACTAAACCTTTTGAACATAGGCAAGGTTCCTGGACCTTGGGCCCAATCACATCAGGCTTATGGGGGCTCTATTGGTGGTGTCTATTGACATACCATGAAAAATTTATCTTGGCGGATACTGTGCAGGGCGATAGAAATAGATAGGGCAAATATAGACCAAATGGGACTATGTTTGGCCTATTTACCGAATTTATACACTTTGGGGGACATGTATGAAAACTGTTTTGGTCTAAGACTTTTCTTGTTGCCCATAGCAACCAATCAGCATTCCCCTTTCATTTCATATATGTGCTGTGAAGAAATGAAGGGGGAACCCTGATTGGTTGCTATGGGCAACAAGAAAAGTCTTAGACCAAGACAGTTTTCATACATGTCCCCCTTTATCCATTGGACACAGAAGGTCATGGTGTCCAGATAGATACCCCTAAGGGAAGCCATAAACGCCATCAGAAACGCTTTTGTGACTGATGCATAAAGTGTATACGTTTACTAAATAGTGCAAACATAATGTTATCCAGGCTATTTGCCCTATAGATCTCCATGGAGCCGTCATGGCCCCAACAGGATCCGTCAGGATAAATTTTTCACGGTATTTCGGCTGATTCCACCAACTGAGGCAATAAGCGTTGCTACCTTCCTTTAAGGCAGGCATCCTCAAACTGCGGCCCTCCAGTTGTTGGGAAGCTACAACTCCCATCATGCCCACTGTAATAGATTATATAAATGCATGATGGGAGTTGTAGTTTCCCAACAGCTGGAGGGCCGCAGTTTGAGGATGCCTGCTTTAAGGCAATACATCCAATACATCAGTCACTGATGGTGGAATAAAGCACGGACAGGTGTACAGCACATTCGATCCACAGCAACCGTGGCGCTCAGCAAACCAAATAAAGACCTTATCCATATGGTGAGTGCCGCAGAACGGTCTTCTTTTCTGTGATATTAATGGTGCCTAATGTCCAGGAACCTTACATATGTTCAAAAGGATTAAGGCATCATGTATGAAAACTGCCTAGGTGTAAGCCTTTCTTTGTTGCTCATAGCAACCACTCAGAGCCCATAGCAACCAACCAGAGCTCATAGCAACTAATCGGAGATCATAGCAACCAAGCAGAGCCTATGGCAACTAATCAGAGCCCATAGCAACCAATCAGAGCCCATAGCAACCAATCAGAGCCCATAGCAACCAATCAGAGCTCATAGCAACTAATCAGGGCCCATAGCAACCAATCAGAGCTCAGTTTTCATTTCATATATTGCTCTGGAAAATAAAAGTTGGGCGCTGATAGGGTTGCTATGAGCTCTTATTGGTCACTATGAGCTCTGATTGGTCACTATGAGCTCTGATTGGTCGCTATGGTCTCTGATTGGTTGCTATGGGCGCTTAATGGTTGCTATGGGCAACAAAGAAAGTCTGCTAGACCATTTTCATACATCTCGCCCTTAGTGTCAATAAAGTTTATTTAAAAAAAAAAAAAAGGCCTTCCTTGATTCACTTACATGAGTTGGCACACTGTGGTCTTATCTAAATTTGCCGCCATGAACGTTCCAGTCCTCAAAATGGCTGCCTGCATAAAGTGCAACTCACTTACGGCAAAGATGCTGAAATAACATCCAGAAAATACTCTGCTTTCTGTTACTGTGACCAAAACTGTCTAAAACTCGGACATCTACACATTTTGACTGATTGCAGTCACCCAGTTATAGGATATATGAGGGCGTGTGGACCGGGGTTGTCCCCAAATAGAGTGTATTCCAGGGGTGCCCTAAGAGAAGAGCTTCCAGGTGTTGTCTTGCTGTTCCCTGTCATACACAGAGGACTGTGCATCCTGTATGCTGCGTGTTAGATGTGCACTAGATTTGGGTTATTTGCACACCAGAGAGCTATAGTATCTGCAGATAGTTGTGCATGCATTATGGCAGGCGGCTCTGTCACTGTGGACGGATGCTGTGGGCACTGACGGCATGGTCCAGGGTGGTCTACCAGGGGACAAGGCACCAAAATCAACTCTATCCATGTGCTTTCCCTGTAGCGGTATTTGCTGCTGAGTGCGCCAGTATTTGTTATGTGCACAATATTTATGTGACGAGTGCTGATAAATTCACCAATCTATCAATACTGCAATATATCTACTATCTATACACAGTTGTATGAATGGAGACGTACTGTGGCCTTGTCTTGTAATTGAGTTACTGAACCATGTCTGAAGCCGTGAGGGTCTAAAGGGTAACTATCATGGAAACTGCGGAGAAAGCCTGAGAGATTTATTACATTATATATGTATAGACTGTTATATGGTCTTGGGCCTCTAGTGGATAGAAAGTCTTTAATGATGAGCCTTGTACTGTATTCTGTTGCTTGGGATTTTATATACTCTTCAGGGCAGGGCTGCACAATATAATGCCCCCGGGCTACATATAGCCCGCCAAAATGTTTCTACCGGCCAACAATGGCCCGCAGAGAGAGCATTGCCTATGCAAGATCCACCTCAAAAATAGATGGTAGCACCCAGATTGGGGCTTTTCCGGGCAGATTGGGGCATTCCCTTGTGATCCGGCCTCCTGTGTCTTGCAGGTCTGCTTTATGGGTACCACCTTGGATGCTCGTTAGCAGGCAGCGTTGCCATAAGTAACTTCAGACCCCCATAGAGCTGAAGCATTTGGGCCCCTGCCCATTACTAGTTACTTTCATTAAAAAATTTTTTATCTGGGCCCCAGAGAGGAGTGCTGCCAGTTGTGCCCGATGGCATGCCTGGTACCAGGGAGTTTAGGCGCCAACACGCCACTCTGCCTGTGGCTTTGGATGCACTTGTACAGCAAACTAAAACACTACCCCACAGCCTATACACACACTCAAGGAAAGCTGGAGAGCCCTAATGTATTTGACAGATTTTTCTTTAGGATTTTCATGGATTCGGGTGTGAATTAGCCCCATTGAATCCTGTCTACTAATGCAGTTTCTGTGTTAGTAAGTGACTTGATACTTCTTTTTTTTTCCTACTGGGGAATTACAAATCTGTGTCTCAAAAAATCTACAATTTATAGTGGATTATCATGTGTCACAGTAACCGGGTTTTCTCATCTGCGGCAGCATATAACCGAGCAGGAAGAGCTGAGAAGATTGATATATCATTTTGTAGCAAAAGATTCAGCAGAACTTGTAATTTAGTGATTTCATTCACTGCTTACTCTGGGTTAAGGAGTCCAGTGGGCGGAGATAGCTTTCAATTACTGATAACTCCACCTACTGGACGTCGTAACCCAGAATAAGCAGGGATTTAAATGAATAAATGACACGTTCTACTGAATCTTTCCCATACAAACTATATGTCAATCTGCTCAGCTCCTCTCGCTCTATCACATACTGCCCGCAGATCAGATCGCAGGGTCAATGGGAGAGCTTTAAATATCATCAGACACAGGTTTAATGCAGAAATCTGTATGAAATTCCCCATGTGAATGGGGTCTAAAAATTGTACTAAAGCTGTATAAAACCCACCCAAATCTTTTAATGGTAGAGTGTGATACAAATCATTGACTGTATACAGAATACATCACAATATTGTAATCAAATTCTTAAATTAACAGTGAATGTCTAATGGCGGTAGGTGGAGAAAAATACAACACGGCCGCATGGGCTCTACTGATGCTCATATCAGTCATCTGTATGACTACTAATTTTTGATAATGAGGATAGTTGCCCTTTAAACTGCTTCATATGGATTGTCTGCACTTTATGCGTCTCATGTATTAGAGCAAAGCGTTGCTGGGTTCAGCTCATTAGATTATTGCTTTGTAAAAAGTTAAAAGCTAAATTTTTTTTTTTTTGCACAAGGCCTCCTCCTCTTTTTGACTTGTCTAGGTTGTGTGTATGAGGCCTGGTTTTGTCAGAATGACATGATATATCATATTTTTCTCTGTATGAAGTGGTATCACTAAAGCAAAGCTCCACCTGCTATGACGTTGGCTTTGTAATTTGTAAATACAATATCTGTTATCTTTTAAATAAATCATGAAATATTAGTTGCTCCCCGGAAACCACCAACAAGCTGCTGTGGTCAGATCTATTATTCCTTATGTCCGAAGAAGAGAAAAGTGCTTCCTTGTGCAATACTAACAGCAATGCATTCAGTGTGAGGTTCATATACTGTGCTCACCTTAAATTGTTGTGCAGTAAAGGCGCCACCCTCAGAAGGCCCTGGAACCAAATTGCTTGGTTAGCAGCTTGTAGTGACGCTCGAGGTCCTTGGGTGCAGGTAGTAGGAATAGAATGGCGAATATCTTCAAACTTCTGACTGGTAAATTCGGACAGAACTTATTTAGATCATATACCCTGGTTTTTATATTTATTTGTATGTGGTTTATTTTTTGTGGATACTGTTATCTGATTTTTTTATTTTTTTTTTTTTTTACTGTAGATTTTTATTTTAAATTTTTTGTTCCAAAATATCAAAATACAGCATAACGTAACTAGGACAGGATATCATAAGAGAAGCATTGCTTAATCCACAATATGCAATAGACTAATTAATAACATCCTATATATTGGATAAGCACATATATACGTAAAAAAAATGCTGTCCATATAGAAGGTTATCTGATTTCTATTTAGATTTGCATCTATAGTATAATATGTAGATAATACTATTTGATTTGTATTTAGATAGTAATGTATAGTATGGTAAGTAGCTACTATTTGATTTGTATTTAGATATGCATGTGGTCTACATTATGTGGGTACTATTATTTGATTTCTATTTAGATTTGCATATATTTGCATATTATATGTAGATATGTTTGTATAGTATGTAGCTACTATTTGATTTGTATTTAGCTTTGCATGTATAATATAATATGTAGATGATACTATTTGATTTGTATGTAGATATGTTTGTATAGTATGTAGCTACTATTTGATTTGTATTCAGATTTGCATGTATAATATATGTAGATAATACTATTTAATTTTTATGTAGGTAGGTTTGTATAGTATGTAGTTACTTTTTGATTTATATGTAGATAGGTTTGTATAGTATGTAGCTACTATTTGATTTGTATTTAGAACTGCATGTATAATATAATATAATATGTAGATAATACTATTTGATATGTATGTAGATACTATCATTTAATTTGTATGTATGGTGTGAAGATACTATTTAATTTGTATGTATAGTATATAGCTACTTTGTAGCTACTATTTTTTGATTGTATGTATAGTATAGCATGTAGATACTATTTGATTTGTATGTAGCTATGCATGTATCGTATAGTACGCAGCTACCATCATTTGATTTGTATTTAGATTTGCATGCATAGTATAATATATGATAAACCTATAAAGCAATTTCTGAAGGGCAAGAACGCAACAAAAATCACAAACGTACAATGGGCAAAATGATACCAATACAAATCCAAATGAAAGTCCCAGTACCAAAAATGATCAAATTAATATTTTATTAAATAGGACAATAGAACATATCTAAATATCATAAAAATAATGACAATACAACACCCGTCAACCTTGCTAGACCAAAAAAAGTACAATATCATATGTTCTATTGTTATTTAATAAAATATTCATTTGATCATTTTTGGTACTGGACTATCATTTGGGTTTGTATAGTATAATATGTAGCTCATTCTGTTTGATTTGTATGTAGATAGATATGTATAGTACGTAGATACTATTTGATTTGTATGTATAGTATATAGCTACTATGATTTGTAGATACTATTTTTTGATTGTATATAAGTATGTATAGTATGTAGATAATTGATTTGTATGTAGTTATGTATGTATAATATAGTATGCAGCTACTATTAGTTGAGTTAAATTTAGATTTGCATGTATAGTATCAAATAAAATGAGTTACATGTTATTTGTATGTAGATACTATTTGATTTTTATGTAGCTGTGTATATTTGATTAGTATGTAGCTCATTCTATTTGATATGTATGTAGATAGATTACTATTATTTGATTTGTAGATACTATTATTTGATTTGTATGTAGCTATGCATGTATATTTGATTATTATGTAGCTCATTCTATTTGTTTTGTATGTAGATAGATATGTATAGTACATAGCTACTATTATTTGATTTGTACATACTATTATTTGATACTTTATTAATAATAGGATCTATTTTGGTTAAGCTTTAGTTCTACATCTGTTCTGTCCGATTCTTCCCAATCAGAAGTTTGTAGATATTCTTTGCAAACATCGATCACTTTCTTTATCTGCCTATATTACGTTTTTTTCGTTACAAAATTATGTTCTTGATGAGAATGGAACATGGCTAACACCCCGAACATCCACGATCCTAACCAGGTAGTGATTACTGGCTAATGAAGGGCAAGGGCATCAAAGTAATTTTGAGGGTGGCAGTTGTCAGTAAAGGGGTTGTTCAGTTAGACAAAAAAAAAAATCCATGAAATTGGGGCCAATGTGGGCCACCCCCCCCCCCCCCCCAAAAAAAAAAAAAAAAAAACAACAACAACAACCTGATACTTCCCTAGCTGTCCCTCAATCAGAGCTCCCTGGCAATCCATTCCTCTTCACTTCTGGGTTCTTGTCCTGTCGCATTTTATTGTAAGTTAGTCGAGAGTGAACCTCTCCTCTGTGTGGGGACAAGAATCCGAAAGTGAAGACGAGTGGATCCCTGAGATCTCTGGAGCAGCAGCGGCGGGGGACAGCCAGATAAGTATCAGTTTTTTTTCCAAAAAATCTTTTACCCACCATGGCCCCAATTTCATGGAATTTTTTTTTTTTTTAGTGGACAACCCCTTTACATTGACTTTCACTAGCTGCAATGCAAGCAGCACAATGCTGCAGCCTATGTATGTGCAATTGTGTTCTGTGGCCCAGGTCGCTGTGTACTTCTAGCCTTGTGTATTTTTATGGTAATCAGTCTTTTTGAGCTTCAGTCTCATTCTGAATATTAGAAACTTATGTGTTCGGATCTAGCAATAACTGGAATATAAATAAAACCACAATACGACCTGTCAGCAGCCAATAACATACTTGTTGATGGATTCCATTTAGTAACTAATATATGATGCAGTAAAAAAACAAACTGAAAAGTGAAAACTGCCAATAAAGCAATAACGATACCTTAGAAAGATGCAGAATTGTGTCATTTACAGACTATAAACTGTCGCTGAAGCTTCGCTATATTGTTGAACAGATCTCTTGTTTCGATATTTTACTTTTTCTACCCAGATTTGCAGTTTTCCGCTGAATGTTTATACAAAAATATCTACATGTCTATTTTCATGTGCGTCTGGTAGAACGTTTGTACCAATGTAAATTGCAGACAAGGAGATATGTTATGATGTGTGTATATATATATATATTCATATGTTTTGGTAATTGAATAAAAACACATTGCAAAAAGCCGTTTGTATGTGATTATTACAGATACTGGAAGTTATGTGTTCATAAAATTGCAATGCAATGTACGCCCAACTTTGAGGATGCTATACATCACAAACAGCACTTGCCTAATACATATCCATCATCTATCTAACACCCATAGAAATCAATCGTCTCTTATTGTACCTTTAAAGGGGTGTTCCCATATGGCTGTTTCATATAGCCTGCTCTTCACAGCCAGCTTAAGGCTCCCACTTCCTGTTCAGGCTGTGGGTGGGGCTACAGCCTTCAGGCTCCCACTTCCTGTGCAGGCAGTGGGCGGTTCTACAGCTTCAGGCTCCCACTTTCTGTTCAGGCTGTGGGTGGTTCTTCAGCTTCAGGCTCCCACTTTCTGTTCAAGCTGTGGGTGGTTCTACAGCTTCAGGCTTCCACTTCCTGTTCAGGCTGTGGGTGGTTCTACAGCTTCAGGCTCCCACTTTCTGTTCAGGCTGTGGGTGGTTCTTCAGCTTCAGGCTCCCACTTCTTGTTCAGGCTATGGGTGGTTCTACAGCTTCAGTTTAACACTTCCTGTTCAGGTTGTGGGTGATTCTTCAGCTTCAGACTCCCACCAGCTGTTCAGACTGTGGGTGGTTCTACAGCTTCAACCTCCCACTTCCTGTTCAGTTTATGGGCAGTACTACAGCTTCAGGCTCCCACTTCCTATTCAGGCTGTGGGCGGTTCTACAGCTTCAGACTCCCACTTCCTTTTCAGGCTGTGGGCGGTTCTACTGCAGGGAGAAACATATCAGCTATTCCTATCTCCGCCTGTTACAGTGATATAGAAGATGGAGGGGTCTAAACAGCAAGACACAAGCCTACAGAGCTCTAAAGGGTTAAAGTTTGTCAGTGAGAAAGATAAATAAGCTCCAGTGCTGCTGACAGGGCACATCAGGAAGTCCTCATCCCGGTCACTGCTAGAGCAGAGAGTGGTGGTTGGTAATCTAGGAAACATTCTGTAATCAAGCAGGAGATAAGAACTGCTCTAGCTCTGCAATGCAGCAAAATTCAGAACAGCAATGTATTTGGTAATGATTTTTATTTATCTTTGCCTACATGTTTAAAGCTAATCGGTGAAATGAGAATCCCCAGGATTGGGAAACAGTGCACTGCTCCAGTACCCGAAACCGACCCTCTTTTAAAGGGGTTTGCCATTTGGCAAAGTACCTTCTGAGGCCAACTCATCCCTCGCCAGCCTCACAGGATGGAGAGATTGTCGCGCTTGTACAGCTCTCCCTCATTTATGTCTAAAGGCATTCTGAATAGAGCTGAGCAAATTTGCTCGGCTGTGTTCGTACCTGCCATAAGTGTAAGCGCGGCCCTCTGCCTATTTCATGCTATGTAAATACGAAAATATATCAGCAGCTCTACAAACGCTAAGAAACCTTCAAAGTGAATATATCAACTATTTAAAAGATGCATTTCTGCTATTTTTTGGATACATAAAAAATTGAAGTTCTTAGTGCACATTTTTGATCAAAACTGAGGGCCCATCCACCAACGACAAGGTGACCTCAGTTCAGATTGGAATCTACACGGATATTTCACCTTGCTTGGTGCTCTCTCAGGCCTCCATGCTTTGAGGGAATGAAGGTCTCAGCTACATTCATTCTGCTCTGATTAGACAGTCTGTGTGGATGGGCCAGCTATGTTAGTGTAGATCCCCATCTGAACTGAAGTCACCTCGCTGCTTTGATCTGCGCTAAAAACCTCAAATTTTTATGAAAATGGTTTTGGATGTGCTGATCAATTTTTGTTTTTGGATTATTCCATTCTGTGTAGCTACATCATAGCAAGTTCGGAGCTAGTCTCAGAAGGGACTTTGCCAAATGGCAACACCCAGTTTAATGAAAGCCACCAGGGCTGCCATCTTACTACTCCTATTACATAGTTACATAGTACAGTTGAAAAAAGACACGTGTCAACGTTCAACCAAGGCTATTACATCCTGCCAGAGGAGAGCCATTATTGTATTCTTCTGCAAAATATTACTATTGCAGAACAGTTTACTGGCCATCATGGCCTCTAGGGCCCCAAGTGAAATACAGGTTGGGGGGAAAAAAAGTTTTAAAAAAAGTTAAAAGTACAAAACATCCCACTTTTGGAATTTTCTACTTTAAAAAAAAAAAAAGTTAAACATAATTGGTAATTCTGTGTCCATAAGAGTCTGATCTAGTAAGTAATGACATTTATCCCATGATTTGAGTACCATAAAAAAAATACCCAACAGCAAAACCGTGGTTTTTATTGTTCATTTCGTGGCCCCAAAATATTGGAATAAAAAGTGATTAAAAAAAAAATTGCACATATTTGAAAATGGTACCAATAAAAATGACACTTCAAAAAATGAGCCCCCTCTCAGGTCCATAGGTAGAAAAACCGAAAAGTTATTGGTTGCAGAAAATGGCGCTGCAGCGCAAACATAGAAAATGCCAATGTGGTATCACTGGAATCGTACCAACCCACAGAATACAGAGAACAGGTCATTCATACCAAAGCGTGAACGCCACAAAAAGGAAACAAACTCCCACAAAAATTGTGCAAATGGAATTTTTTTTTTTTTTTAAATTCCACCCCACCAAGAATTTTTTGGTTTCCCAGTACATTATGTTACATTGATACATAATGGTGCATTGAATGTACCATTAAAATGCAAGAACACATTTGGGTAGACAAGATGTGGAAGAAAAAAATTGAATGTGATGTAAACAAAGATGGCAGGAAAGGACTAAACTGCCTACAGGAGGGGGTCTTACAGATTTTGTCAATGGCATATTGGTAGCAATCTGAAACTATGAGATTCCGCATTTTCACTTCATGGAATTGCCAGGTGAGTGATATATACGTAGACTCTCTGTAAAGTGACTCAAAGCTGGAGCTTTGCTTGTAAAGAGGCAAAAAATCAGGGCGCAGCTTCATCTGTGAGGTAGTAGCTCTACAAATCATCATAAGGGTGCTTTCATACTCTGCGGTTGTGTGACGTTTTTGGTGTAATTTTTCAGTTGCGTTACTGCACCACAATAAGATTGCCTTTATTAAGGGTGCTTTCACACATTGGGGTTTTTGGTTCGTGTTTGAAGCATTTTTCGGATGCGGTTTTTGTGCAGAAAGGCACAGCAATTAATGCTGTATATTTCTGCACAAAAAACGCATCCAAAATCGCATAACAAAATGCACCAAAAACGCAGCCGAGTGTGAAAGGAACCTCAGGTTGCTTTCACACGGTGCATTTTCGGTGCATTTTTTTATGCATTTTTTAATGCATTTTTTTTTTTGCGGAAACGCACAGAATTAATTTCTGTGCATTTCTGCAAAAAAAAAAAAAACACCAAAAACCGCACTGTGTGAAAGCAACCTTATAATTTCCTTAATTGTTTGGAAAGGTGTTGCAGCTGAGTAATCATTTGGGATGGTTCACATCTGCATTAGAGGTTCCGTTTGGAAATAGACATCAAGGAATCTGTTTCACAATGGAAACCCACGGCGTCTGACGGACCATGTTGATTAAAATAGGTGCGTCGGGTTTCCGTCATGGTGTCCTTTGTTATTCCAGACGGAACATAGGACGGAGGTTCTGAACAGAATCTCCCTTGCAGTTTTGAACCGAGCATTAGGGGGGAGTTCACACGGCGTATTAAGGCACGCATTATTACACGCTATAAACGGCATGTATTTGCGTTTTGAAATGATGCACTTGCAAGCCCGAGGTAGTTGCCTCTTATACTTTAAACCAGTATTGAGTGTATACACCTCACCTGCACACATCACTTCTTTGCAGACACATGCTAAATGTCGATTGTAAAATACACGGCGTGTGAATGACGCTGCGTATTTTACATTAATCTCTATGGGTACTGTAGTGTTCATTTTTGACGCGTATTTTTGCATGTATTTCTGCAAAATTGCGCCCGAACTTCATGCCAAAATATGACCCAAAAGACGTCATGTGAACATACCGTCATTGTGGTTATAGTCTATAACCACAATAATTGATTACTCACTTGCAACACCTTTTCAAACAATTTAGGAAAAGAGCTTGCTGGTAACAAAGGCAATTTGACTGCTGTGCAGTAGAGCAACTAAAAAACCGCAGCAAGAACGCCACAAAACCGCAGTGTGTGAAAGCACCGGCACAGTCCCATTTGGAATATAAAGTGGAAGAATTAACTGCTTCCAAACCGAAGCCCTTTCCTCCTGCTCTCATTCATAGCTGAAGAATGAAGTGTGGTTTCCCGTGCAGGGGGTCGCACTGGGAACATTTGAGTGCTCAACAGCTGAGAGCTGCTTTTGGATTGTCTGGAATGTGGTAGATGACCTGACAAGCAGGACTTTTATGGAAACTCACAGCCTGGGAGTAACAGCAGCCAAACTGCATCCAGTCTGATGAGAGGAGCAGAAGAGCTCAGACTGGACTCGCGTGTAGTGAGCATCTACGACACAGCCTGGGGGCCACACATCACTGGGTACCGGCCTGGCACAGCACGAGGAAAGCTCCGCCAGGAACACTGATTGTCCTTGTCTAGACCCTCAAGAGGTCACTGAGTACTGAGTCCTTCAGCTGGAGCAAGGTAAGACTTCCAATGCATTAACATGTGGCAGCCAGGAACAGCCGGGGGACTACAAGTCCTAGCAAGTAGGGCACTTAGGGCAGTTTGGATCTGCTAGAACTAGAACAAGGGTTCCTGCTTCTCATGGAGAGTTGGCCAACCATAAGGATCTGGAAATCAGTGATAATCCAAACCGTTCTTGGACTTCTCATGGTGTCTTGTCCTCTGCTCTGGTCTTCAGTCACATCTATGGATTCTGTACCTGCTGTAATGTGAACTTATAGGAAGTTCTAAAAGTTTCTGGAGATCTGGCAGCTCTGGTTCTTCTCATGTATCCGCGGCGTTGGGTGGTGTGGCACCAGTTTTGGTGAGCACTTCTCCTAGGGAAATACTTCTTGCCCAACTCTATGTATTGTACGTGTATAGCAAGGATATTGGGCTCAATAGATGATGCCAAGCAGTAGCTCAGCTTCTGGAAGTTTAGGGGAGGGGGGGGGCACAAACTTTTTGTGAAAGTTGTTTTTTGCTATAATAACCCTTTAGTTTTGGGTGATCACTTTCCGGTATTTGGGCACCTGATGGTTAGTGATCATTTACAGAACAGCACATTTCATTGACTTTGTAGTTACAACCCAGTCTCTGGTATCCTGATGATCAATGGCACACCCGAGGCAGGCCGCGATCCCCAATATGAGACCCAGCGACCCCTGCCCCAGGCATAGAGTCCAGACAGGGAAGTTGTGACCAGAATCACAGAGTTGGAACACAATGAACCCACAGACCTGATGATAAGGAGATACAGATCATTATCCAGGATAGGAGACCCATGTGGGTTTTTGTCTCCCTCTAAAATGGGCCCTTCTGACATCTGCCTAAGATAAGGACCACAGGGGCACGCTAACCCCACCCACAATTATTTAGCAGTGGATGATGGTAATATTTGTGGGAACTGTATGGCAGTATTATTTGGACTTTCTAATGAAATATTTAGAAACTGCATACTATTTAATGGCATTACATTTTATATGTCCTGGCACTATATGGTGGTATGGCACTATTATAAGGGCTGTATATAGCAGTATTAGACTATCAGTAAATGGTGATACAGCACTATTACGTGAGCTGTATATAGCAGTATTAATTTAGCATTATATGGTGTTATGGGACTATTATGTGAGCAATATAGAGAAGTATTGTTTTGGAAATATATGGCGGTGTGGCACTATTAAGTGGCCAGAATATAGCAGTATTGCTGAGCACTATATTGTGGCATAGCACTATTAAGTGAGCTGTATATAGCAGTACAGTATAGTCTTGGTACCATATTGCGCTATAGCACTATTATGTGGGCTGTATATAGCAGTATTGTTTTGGCAGTAAATAGTCATTTGGCAATAATATGTTGACTGTAATTATAAGTATTGTCTGTGCCTATAAGGTGATATAGCATGGGTGTGTGGGCTGGATCTAGTAGTATTGTCTTAGCACTACATTCTGGTATGACAATATCAGCAGTACTGTCTGAGTGCTATGTAATCATATGCTACTTATACATTGGCTGCATTTATTAGTATTGCTTGGGCACCATATGGTAGTATAGCATGGTTATGTGAGCTGTACATAGTAGTATATGGTGGTATTGCAGTGTTATGTGAGCTGTATATAGTAGTATATGGTGGTATAGCAGTGTTATGTGAGCTGTATATAGTATGTGATGGTGGTTATGTAGGCAATGGGGGTATATGTTGTGAGCTGTATATAGCAGTATATGGTGGTATGGCATGGTTATGTGAGCTGTACATAGTAGTGTATGGTGGTATGGCATGGTTATGTGAGCTGTACATAGTAGTGTATGGTGGTATGGCATGGTTATGTGAGCTGTACATAGTAGTGTATGGTGGTATGGCATGGTTATGTGAGCTGTATTATGTAGTGTTATGGTGGCTGTCATGAGTATGGTTGATGGGGAGCTGTATATAGCTATGTAGTATTGGTTATAGCATGGTTATGTGGGCTGCATATAGCAATACATAGTGGAATGGTATGGTTATGTGAGCTGTATATAGTAATATATGGTGGTATGGCATGCTTATGTGAGCTGTATATAGCAGTATATGGTGGAATGGCATGGTTATGTGACCTGTATATAGCAGTAGATGGTGGTATGGCATGGTTATGTGAGCTGTACATAGTAGTGTATGGTAGTATAGCATGGTTATGTGAGCTGTATATAGCAGTATATGGTGGTATGGCATGGTTATGTGAGCTGTACATAGTGTATGGTGGTATGGATGATGATCTGTATAGGATATCAATGTGGTATATGTATGGAGCGTGTACTTATAGAGTATGGTGGTATAGCAGTGTTATGTGAGCTGTATATAGTAGTGTATGGTGGCATGGCATGGTTATGGGGGCTGTATATAGCCATGTATATTGGTATAGCATGGTTATGTGGGCTGCATATAGCAATACATAGTGGAATGGTATGGTTATGTGAGCTGTATATAGTAATATATGGTGGTATGGCATGGTTATGTGAGCTGTATATAGCAGTTCTTGGTGGTATGGAATGGTTATGTGAGGTGTATATAGCAGTGTATATTGGTATGACATGGTTATGTGAGCTGTATATCACAGTACGTGGTGGTATCACATGGTTACGTGACCTGTATATAGTAGTATATGGTGGTATCACATGGTTACGTGACCTGTATATAGTAGTATATGGTGGTATGGCATGGTTATGTGGGCTGTATACAACAGCACATGGTGGTAAGCCATGGGTATGTGAGCTATAGCAGTACATGGTGGTATGGCATTTATATGTGGGTTGTATATAGCAGTTCTTGGTGGTATGGCATGGTTACAGCAGTACATGGTGATATGGCCCTATTGCATGTACTAAAGTTCTGATTACATTAGAAAGGGGTAGAATCCTGCTCTGCTTGTTGCCCTGGGCCACACTTTCTCCTAAACCATCCCTGGTTATCAATTTGATATGCCATTAAGGGAATGATGGGCATGGGGCAAGCTGAGCGCACCAGCAGGAGGGTGGGCATTCAATGGGATCCTTGGGCTAAAAATATCAGACTGCTGATCAATTTGGATGAAAATGTTGGTGACTGAATTTCATGACCTAACTGTTGGGTCTGTGGTTACAAATTAATTTATTTGCTGAATATCCAATATAACTTTAAGTATTTCCCCTCGTGGGAACCTCTGGTCTGTTTGTTATAATGCAGATTATATGGCGGTGATATTAGTAAGCCGGGTCATCCTATTCTCATGTTGGGTATAAATGATGCAGACAGCTGGTCGCTTCACCACAACTCATACCGCACATTGTACATTTACTGTATATAGGTTTTATATCTAAAGGTTTGCCAAGGGCAAAGCTGAACTTACGCATTGTTAATGTCACTGGCCAGGATGATTCTTGCAAGTGAAGTGCTCCGTACTACCTCTAAAGTAGCAGAAAATAACCAGGTACCTGCAGTCTACATGTGAGCAAGAACAGTGATACTTTAAGCGTTCACACGGCTTATCCCGCGATTTGGCGCCGTATGAGCGCACAATCCGCCTGAATAAGACGTGCGGACGGAGCCGCAGGGCCCGCTCGCCCCAAGCAATGATTGTTACGCGCGTCCCCGAAATTAAGTCCATGTCACTTCTCCCCCCGCACGGATTGCGAGGAGGACGACGGATCCACTGTCTCTATGAAGATGATTACGTAATACTCCGAGATGGCGGTATGAGCGCAAATCGCGCGAATACGCGCCATCCGTCGCAATATAACCTGTGAACGGCTAAAACCTTCTCAATCTGGTCCTGGACATTGGGGTTTTCTTGGTGGATCCCCCCAAGGATCTTCTGACACTTAATACCGCACATACAAATAAACACATAAAGCTTGGGGTGTGGTACGTGCCCATAGCGGTACATGAGTGAAAAATTTTGGATCAGTACAACACAGATGTATAATATGGCCGTGTGTATGGGCCTTAACAAAATTTTGGGTTATGTGACTTTTTTCTGTTTTCTGTGGCTCAGACATAACAGATTTGACTTTAGCTGGCTACAAAAGTCACAGAGCAATTGATGGAAAATGTAAAATTTCCCATACTCCTGCATGCATACACTGACAAGCAAAAGGCTAACAATGTTTTGAACTTATGACTTTCATGCTCCATATCTTACCATCCACTACAGCATTAAACATGAGATTCCCATCATTTCATAGACAATCATCTTGGCTCTCATACACAAATTTGACTTGCAACTATTTAGTATATGCCTAGTTATGCAGATTCTTGTCATGTAACTGCATTGTTACTGTTTTGCTCCCAGAGGTGAAACAATCTTTTTCTTCTTTTATACTACAAATTGCAACCTGTTCTCACATTTCCTAAGAGCACAGGGTGTTATTAGGTTAATTCCCAAACGAAAGGTCAGGGATTCGACTTGAGAAGTCATGAAGAAGATTTCCCAAGAAAAGAGAAGCAGCATCCTCCAGCTCATCGATGGCATCTCTGAGCCAAGAAAATTGCCAAACTGCATCATGTGAGGCCCTGACAGCGGGAAGAATATGAAATTAAGTCTAAGCATCCATTCAAAAACCAAGAGGTGACATCCAGGCAACATATCAGAGTCAACAAGTCGGCTTATCACAAGGTCTATCAGTTATAATGTGACAGACACGGGAGTGGAGGTGGCTCGTAGACTTCGTAAGAGCGAGATCACAGACATCCATGGAAGCACCATGTGACCCAAATTACACAGGTCTGGAATGGTGGCCCAAAAAAAACGGTAAAGAAACTCCGATTTCAATCTCATCATAAGAAACGTCGGCTCTATTTTGCAAAAAAGTACAAAAAGTGGAAGATTGGAAACAGATGCTTTGGAGCAATGAGATGAAAGTCAATAGACCGGGCTCTGATGGGGGCAAATGGGTCTGGGAGAATCAAAGGAAAAGGGGCGAATGTATCAAGAAATTGAAGGAACTAAAGGAACCTGGGTATTCGTACCCAAGTGAGTCGACCAATATGCACCAACAATGGGAACGTGTAGAAGAGACCTAGGATTAGATTTTGGTTGAGACATGCTTGAATCTGATCGAGAGCCCAGAAAGATTCAGGTAGAGCTGAAAGCCAGAGGTGGAGTCCTGATTATATGGGAATGTTTCACAGCCAATGATGTTGGATACTTGACCAGGATCGGTGGTGACCTCAATGCTGAGCTCTATGTGAGGGTCCTACAAGATGAGTTACTTCATACACTCAAGTGCTATGGGGATGAGGAGGACGACATAGTGTCCAGCAGGACAACGACCTGAAGCAGACGCCAAGGCTGGAGAAGGAAGGGTTCAATGACAATGAGGTAGAGTCGCTGTATTCGCCTCCACAGGCCCCAGACCTCAACCCAATCCAACACTTGTGGGGAGAGGTGAAGAAAAAGCTGTATTTGTATCCAAGTCCAGTCTGCACCAACATTGGGAACGTGTAGAGACCTGGGATGAGATTTCAGTCGGGACATGCTTGAATCTGATCCAGAGCCCAGAAGGAGTCAGACAGAGGTAACAAAAACACAAACACGCGGCCATACCTACAGCTCAATGGCCGGACAATAGACTCAACCCAGTAGGAGGCAACACAAGCTTCAGTGCTACTTGGGAAAGATATAACAGGTGCAGATAACTAATGAGCAGCAACTCACACACCCCTCCACTAGAGGAGCAACTGAATGATGAAAAACTGCACATTTGATAAGTATCAGTTCACACCAGTATGCAGAAAAGCCACAATATTATACAATGGGAAACAGCACAAAAGCAAAAATACTGATAAGACCACCACTTACATACCTTCTATGTATGAAGGGGTGGTTGCTGGTATTATAATTGCATAAGGCGATACAAAGGGGGCCACTTATACAATCATGTATGGTGCACCATGCTGCCTTACAACCTGTGACGCTTCTACTATTTGGACGAACTGCACATTTCCAGTGTTCAAAATAATGAAACTTAACATTTAGATTTTTTAAGAGCAAAACAGTAACAATGCAGTTACATGACAAGAATCTGCATAACTAAGCAGATGATAAAAGCCCAATTGATGTATGAGATAGCTAAGATGATTGTCTATAAAATGATGGCAGCCTCATGTTTAAAGCTGTAGTGGATGGTGAGATATGGAGCCTGAAAGTCAAACGTTCAAAACATTGTTACCCTTTTGCTAATCAATGTATTTCTGGAAGGCGCAAGCCGCTACCGTATGTTATTGCTATGTAAGTGATTTCTTAGAGGTGTTATCTGACTTAGAAAACCCTTTTCCATACACTAACTTAGGGAAATCTGTCGGGGATCTTTATTTTGTAGAGTTTCTTGCTCTGGAAGACCTGTCCTGTCCTCCATGACACAAACAACCCATTTATTTGAATAGGCGATGTGTAATGCATCATTTGCAGTTTGGTGGCGCTGTAGGACAATAGTCCACTTACTTCGTGGTTCTTTCACAGATTACAGCTGACCGCCCAAAACCTAACCCCAACCCTTTTAATAGGTGTTGATAGGTTCACCAAAGATGAATGTGACAATACTTAAAGTTTAAAAACATTTTCCCCTCTAAGGAACTGACTTCCCTTCAAAGGGGTTTTAGATTTTTTCAGAAAGCTCGTCCTCTGGTCAGAGAGGTCCGAAAATAGAAAAAAAATGTATAATTAAAATCAAAGCAAAAAACTCTCTTTTTCAAACCCACTTTGTTCCAGTGCTGCTGCCACTCACGTCCAAGGATCACATGACCCTGCTGCTATTCACAGGCTGCAGCAGTCTCTTACTGGATATACGGCATGTGATTGGCTGTGGTGTCACATGACCACTGTTCATGATCCCTCCAAGGACCTTCCCACACTCAGTACCCCACATACAAATAAACACATAAAAATGGGGGTGTGGTAAGTACCCATAGCGGTACATGGGGGAAAAATTTTGGATCTGTACAACACAGATGTACAATATGGCCGTGTTTTTAAACAAAATGTTGGGTTATGTGACTTTTTTCATGTGGCTCAGACGTACAGATTTGACTTTAGCTGGCTACAGATTGGTTTTTGCCTTATTGGTTTCATAGCATTCATAAGTAGAGGAAGCTGGGCTTAAAGGGGTTGTCTCACTACATTGATTCCTCTTACCTCAGTCCTGTTTTCTTGGTTTCATTTTGAATTCAGGGGCGTATTTACTGGCTTCTACTAGACTGCAGTAGAAGCCAGGTCTGTAGCTATAGCAACCAGTGCTAGCAGCATATCATGAGAGATCAAACAGGTCTGTAGTTATAGCAACCAGCACTCGCAGCCGATCAGGAGAGATCACAAAGGTCTGTAGCTAGAGCGACCTGAGGAGCTGATGCAGCCCATACAAGAGGGGATATTTAGGAATCAGTAGGACACTGTTAATGGACACATATTGCAAAGTGACTTGTTTTTGCAAGATCTTTAACATAAAAAACAGCGATCCCTGTAGTGAGACAACCCCTTTAAACTCCTTCTCTACCTCTTTTCATCCACATTTTCCCCACCCTTAGCTGAACTTGATGGACATGTCTTTTTTTCAACAGTACTAACTATGTAACTATGTGACAAGAGTAACAGAGCAATTGATGGAAAATTTAATATGTCCCTTACTCCTGCATGCATACACTGACAAGCAAAAGGCCAAAAACCATGGTTAAAATACCTTTCGGCTAAAGCTATGTTCACATGGCTTATTGCCGGCGTAATTGCGGGGACGGATTTCGCCCGCAATTACGCCGGCTGCCATGTAGCGGGGGCGGGGCGGGGTTGCCGGCTGCTCGCTGGTATTGGATATATTCTATGTTCAGGTCTCAGGTCTCAATGTCCATATCAAATCCAACAGCCGGCCCCATAGACAGCCATTATCCACGGCGCGTATTCCGCACGGATAATGTGCAGACGGCATCCATAGTTCTCTATAAGAACTGTGTATTACCGTAATGACTGGGATGGATTTGCGCCATATTTCGTGCAGTACGGCGCGGAATACGGGACCAAAACCGTCCCAATACAAGCCGGGTGAACATAGCCTAAGTCACTTTTTGTGGATTTTCTATACCACAGCTTTCAAATCCATGGTGTGGGAAAAGAAGAACAGCTACGTCCATTTTTTTTAAATCCGATTCTGCCCAGTTCTGCTGAGGGCAGGCGTGACGGGGACTAGTCCCTTTGTAAAGGGATTAACCCGCATTCTGATCAGATTCTGCAAAGATAAAATTCTCAGCAGAATTTGGAGGATTCGCCTCGGATTCCACTTCGGAATTTTCCAATCGGGAAGAAAATGAGATCAGATTTTTCCAATCGGGAACAATTGCAGCCGCTTTCATGGTTTTACTCTCCTTTTTTGCACATCACCTAAACCTACTTCTCACGTTTGGCACTGATCTAGGTCTAGAGGTCAGAATTTTTTTGGAACCCTTGCCATGCCCATGCTTTTAATGCTTCATGCTTACACTGCACTTTCTAATGGAGCGTGTCAACATGTAGCACGACTGCTGCGGTGACCGGTGTCCTCACGTAGCCCCGGCCTTACATACCTCTGTGCGTTTGATGTGTTTCTTATTACACTACAATTTTCTGTAGATTGTACATTTTTCGTGCTCATCAGGCTCATGTATTCCGTCCTGTAGACCTGCTGCACCGTGTTCATAATTTAATTGGGCTTTTTCTAGGCTGTCCCCTGAGAGGAGGCGCTGGCCGCCTCTTGTCCTGGCCCCGTGCCCTGTCCAAGAGTCTGTAGATCAGGCAGCTATGTACAGTTTGGCTATTTTCAGCCTCACACAGCTGAGACCCCTGCCCCCCTCCCGACAGCTTCTGTTTTTTTTTTCTAGACCCTTCTACACACTTGGAGCCGCTTTGGACAGTCATCCAATAGCGCCAGGCATTGAGTCATTGCAGAGGATTCAGGAGCTGATACTATCTCCATAGGTTGAGAAAAGCTATGTTTATTCTACATCCCAAATGGAGACTCGTGAATATGTTACACGCTCCCCTTGGCAGCCAATACCTTAGATTTTGAGCCAGTTACACGATCCGAATGCTTTTTTTTATTGAAGCTGGAAGCAGAACATGAATGCAACGTGGCTGGAGTTTGGCTATTGTTGCCGTATGTCAAATATACCAACAATGGAAAATATTTAGCTCTCTTGTATGAATTTATCCAAAGGCAAAACATAAAGGCTAAAGCTTAACTTTTAATTATTTCTCATAAAAACAACCCAAAAGTAAAAAAAGAATACACATAGAAAACAACACAAAAGCAAAAAAAGACACATTGAAAACAAGCCAAAAGCATAAAAAGACACATTGAAAACAACCCAAAAGCATAAAAAGACACATTGAAAACAACCCAAAAGCAAAAAAGATACATAGAAAACAACCCAAAAGCATAAAAAGACACATTGAGAACAACCAAAAATTAAAAAAAGAATACACATAGAAAACAACACAAAAGCAAAAAAAGACACATTGAAAACAAGCCAAAAGCATAAAAAGACACATTGAAAACAACCCAAAAGCAAAAAAAGACACATAGAAAATAACCCCACAAAACATTTTGTCTCAAAGAAATATATACACTAATACAGTATATAGCCGTGTGTATCAGCTCACGTGACCTAATCAGGCTCGGACTGGCCCACAGGGGAATAGGAGAAACCCCCAGGGGGCCCCTGAGCATGATAGACCTGAGCATGGTGGACCTGGAGTTGTTTTTTTTAACTGCATATGCATCCTCAGAAAAGGCAAAAACAAATAGAAAGAGAGGCAAAAAGTAAGATGCAGGGTATAAGAGGCAGAGTATAGAAGGCAGGTACAGTCATTTACAGTAGCTGTAGGGTGGGCCCCCAAAATAAATCCCACCAGTGGACCTAGAAATAACTCAACTGGTGGGCCCCTAGAGTCATCTCCACCAGTTGGCCCTTGGAACCCCAGACACTAGACCTAATAGTTAGCCAACAAGGACCCAATTTCTTTAATATAGATGGAACCTCAAAGCGGCTCTACATCCTTGTGGGGTCACCAAATTACCCTAGGATGATAAAGGTGCACCGAGAAAGAAAATCACAACATGCCTTGTTGCTGTGAATACACTTTCTGTTTTTATTCTCAAAATGGCAGGTTTTTATACTTTTGAAGGTTAGTGAGATAAGGAAGCGTCACATGGGCTGAACTGTTAGTCTCTATTGGTCACATCCTTATTTGGGGTATACTCCCTTTAGCTCAGGAATGTCCAAACCTGGGGTGTAGTCCACAAAGGAGGCGCCATTTTGGATTATACGGTGGCTATCTCTATAAGCACATTATGTTGTGGCCATTTTAACACTTTAGAGAGTGTAGAGTTATACAGGCAGCTTTTACGTGCCATGTGCAAAAGCATGCAAAGGCATACAAGGTGGAGACACAAAGGATCATACATATATATATATATATATAACCTTTTGTTCCCATCCACAACATCTTCACAAGCTACCAAAAAAATGCCGGCATCAGCAATGTTGGACTTTGAATGCTAAGATATACAATCAGGGATTTTTGGACAATAACTAAAAAAATTCCCTGTTAAGCTCTACCTGGCTGGCAGTGAACCCGTCCCGAAAAGGGCGACCCCACCCTATGAGGCATAACCCTACGCACAGCTAAATAATACAAAATACAGATACGTGAAATTATATCCAATCTATTCTGCCCAACACGTTTCCCCACATTGGATAATGGTTCATCAGGGGAACAAACATCAAGACTGGAAGCACCAATAAAGGTGCTGACACTGAGATGACAAAAAACAGATAAAATGGTTGTCACAAAATAGTGATCAACAACCACTAGTGTGGGCTGCAGTCCTCTGCATGATGGTGAACAGTCCAGCTAGGCAAGGCATAACAGGGAATTTTTTTTAATTATTGTCCAAAAATCCCTGATTGGATATCTTACCATTCAAGCCTCAATATTGCTGCAACCCCCTGGTGTTGGCAGCGTGTGAAGAAGGATCCTTGTTGACTATTAGATCATGTGAGTTGATACACACAACTGTATTAGTGTGTTTTGTGGAGTTGTTTTCTAGGTGTCATTTTTTGCTTTTGGGATATTTTTATGCAAAATAATTAAAAGTTAAAGGGGTTGTCTCATGACAGGGATCGCTGCTTTTTATGCTACAGATCTTACAAAAAACAAGTCACTTTGCAATATGTGTCCATTAACAATGTCCTACTTATTCCTAGATATCCCCTCTTGTATGGGCTGCATCAGCTCGTCAGGTTGTTATAGCTACAGACCTGTTTGATCTATCCTGATAGGCAGCCAGCACTGGTTGCTATAGCTACAGACCTGTTCAATCTCTCCTGATAGGCTGTCAGCACTGGTTGCTATAGCTACAGACTGTTCAATCTCTCCTGATAGGCTGTCAGCACTGGTCGCTATAGCTACAGACCTGTGTGATCACTCCTGATAGGCTGCCAGCACTGGTTGCCATAGCTACAGACCTGTTTGATCTCTCCTAATAGGCTGCCAGCACTGGTTGCTATCGCTACAGACCTGGCTTCTACTGCAGACTAGTAGAAGCCAGTAAACACACCCCTGAATTCAAAATGAAACCAAGAAAACAGAACTGAGATAAGATGAATCAATGGAGTGAGACAACCCCTTTAAGATTTAGCCTTTATATTTTGCCTTTGGATGAATTTTTTATTGCCGTCTACTGTATTTTCCGATACAAAGACATTAAGATACAGTGTTTATTGGTGAATGTTGCTTACCTCAGGCCCAGGACCGCCTGCTCAGGAGATAGAGAAGTCAATTAATTGAAGGGGTGACTGGAGACTATTTGCCCCATGTATCTGAAACACAAATGAAGAAACTTTGCAAATAGTCAAACATATCCTAAAAAGCTGGGTCCCATTCACATCCTGTTTTCGGCCTCCGTCCATGTTATCTGCCAGGATACCTTGAAAAAGATGTTCTGATGTGTCCTCCCGTAGAGCCATAGGGGTCAGTAGGGCAAACGTTATCTCTTGGCTCTATTTCCCAAGCAAAAAAAAAAAAAAAGAAATACGGAGGCAGCACTTCAAAAATATAGGTTTAATGTACCCAAAGTAACAGCAACGTTTCGGCCCTGAACAGAGCCTTTTTCAAGCTGACCAAACAGTGCACAAAGTGAGTATATATAGGAAATGACATCATCAATTAAACAAGTGAACAATCACAGAGAATTACAGAGAATTACAGTAGTTTACAGTACAAAGTGTATAGAAAAAGAACAATGTGTACATACAGAGCAAATCACAAATCAAGTGTCATGAAGTGTTAATAATCATATGCAAAAAAAGTGTTCACGATCATGAACGACATGATAATCAAGGTGATTACATCAAGAAAATTACAGGTGAGACGATTGACAGCTTGATTATACATAATATTACTCACTGGAACCGGATCGCGCACAGCACTCTGTTCCAGCGTCCTAGAGAAAGAACTGCGCATGCGCGGACAAGCAAAACCCGCGCACGCGCATAATGGCATAAAGACCGGCAAGGAAAGAATCACGGCGTCCAGATGTTTGAACTGAGCTTGCGCAAGGATAAAAACCACGTGCATGCGTGCTGCATGGGATACCCGTAGTGAGAAGCATATATCAAACATCAACAATATCTATGCTTAAACGGAGTTGATAGGCTAATAGTAGTGTTGGAAACTATGATCTAAAGAGTATAATAAATGATCAAGTCAAACGTGCGGTCATGGAAGGGAAACATTATTAACCCTAAAATAGGTAGTCTGTCACCTTATGCATCAACATAATACCCCAGGCATAACCCGCTCCTGACAGTGTCCTGGTCATGTCTAATGTAAACTTTCAGGAAACTAAGGGCATCTGATTAAGGCTGTAGCTCTCAGAGGCTTCACCTTTTGTAATCACATATATTTAGAAAAGTGATTAAATACCCATTTTGGAGGATCCCACATCAACATTACATCGTAGCAAAACCCCTTTAAGAAGGAAATCAAATGGTTTATCGAGCCGATATATTACTACTCTTCTGCGAGACTTGAGCTACCTGCCATTGCCATCTAAAGACTCTTGAGAGATTCCATCAACATTGTGAGCGGAAAATTCTACGTATCAATTTTGAGGATCGCCACGCCAATGCCAAAGTCATTACTGAGGCAAAGATGACCAGAATTGGAGCCATGATCTGGCAAAACTAACTCTGCTTGGATGGTCCACGTTATCAGAATGCCCAACACTCCTCGCCCCAACATGTTCTCTACTCCCGACTGAGCCAAGGCCAGAGAACCTGGGGTGGCCAGAGGAAACACATCTAAGACCCCAAGAAGATCAACAAGACCAACTTGACCTCATGGTATTAACCGGGAAGCCCTCGGGTGCAGCCTGCTCCATCGAGTGGCTGTGAATTTCAATATCGACTGCTTCTCCGATGAGGTAGACAAACAACAAAAGGAGAGAGAAGGGAACCCAGATTTGTGAAGGCCACTCCTAAACAGAAGGTCTTGACCCCACTGTCCCTCAATCTGTGGCTCGAGGATTAGACTCCTCAGCTCTCTTGTTTCAATAGACCACGAACGATGAGACTAGCGACAAACAAAGAGCATCACAATAATAGTATTACATTTCTTGTGTGTTAAAGGGGTGTTTCCACCATAGACTTTGATGGCATATTGCTAGGATTTGCCATCAAAGTGTTATAGACGTGGATCCCACCTCTGGTTCATCTCGGGAACGGGCCCCTGAAAGTCATGGCTCAGAATGCTTCTGCACGACTCTCCATTCTGTCCTATGGGAGTTCCCAGTACAGGGAAGCGCTGTGTTCTCCATTGTGTTCTATGGGAGTTCCCAGTACAGGGGAGCGCTGTTGTTTCCATTCCTGTTCTATGGCGTTCCCTACCAGGGGGAGCGCTGTTTTCTCAGGTTCTGTTCTATGAATAGATCCAGTACAATGAAGCCTGTGTTCTCCATTGTGTTCTATGGTTACAGGGGAGCGCTGTTTTTTCCCATTCTGTTCTATGGGAGTTCCCCTGTACAGGGAAAGCGCTGTGTTCTCTCCATTCTGTTTCTATTTGGAGTTTCCCAGTACAGGGAGCGCTGTGTTTCTCCATTGTGTTCCCTATGGATTCCCCAGTACAGGGGAATGCTGTGTTCTCCATTCTGTTCTATGGGAGTTCCCAGTACAGGGAAGCGCTGTGTTCTCCATTGTGTTCTATGGTACAGGGGAGCGCTGTGTTCTCCAGTCTGTTCTATGGGAAATTCCCAGTAACGGGGGAGCGCTGTGTTTTCCATTCTGTTTTATGGGCGTTCCAGTACAGGGGAGCGCTGTGTTCTCCATTGTGTTCATATGGCGTTCCCATTTTAACCCAGGAGAGCGCTGTGTTCTCCGTTCTGTTCTATGAAAGTTCCCAGTACAGGGAAGAGCTGTGTTCTCCGTTCTGTTCTATGGGAGTTCCCAGTACAATGAAGCGCTGTGTTCTCCATTGTGTTCTATGGTACAGGGAAGCACTGTGTTCTCCATTCTGTTCTATGGGAGTTCCCAGTACAGGGAAGCGCTGTGTTCTCTCCATTCTTTTTCTATTGGATTTCCCCCATTTACAGGGGAGCGCTGTGTTTCTCCATTCCTGTTCTATGGGAGTTCCCAGTACAGGGGGTCTGTGTTATCTCCATTCTGTTCTATGGGAGTTCCCAGTACAGGGGAGCGCTGGGGTCTGTCCATTGTGTTTCTTTTTATTTTCCCAGTACAGGGGAGCGGTGGGGTTCTCCAATTCTGTTCTATGGGTTCCCAGTACAGGGGAGCACTGTGTTCTCCATTCTGTTCTATGGGAGTTCCCAGTACAGGGAAGCGCTGTGTTCTCCGTTCTGTTCTATGGGAGTTCCAAGTACAGGGGAGCGCTATGTTTGGCCATACTCAGAACTCCCATAGAACAGAATGGAGAGTAGAATACAAGTGTGACAGCTCGCCATTCGAGATAGGTGTGAGTTTCAGAGGAGGGACCGGCACCTATCAGACTTTGATGGCATATTCTAACAATATGAGAACACCCCTTTAAGGGGCATGTTCTGTACAGTTTATATGTGCTGTATGACACTATTATTGACACTAGATATTTGGATGCTGTAAGCACTACTCACCATCAAGCTGTGTGACACTATACTGGCAGTGTATGGCAAAATATTCATATTCAGCTGGTTTGGTGCTATGGCACCCTCACAGTATTCCCCTGCACAGCAGCACCCGGTGACCCTCCACGCAGGAGAACGGTAGCCGGCCCAATGACTTCAATGAAGTTGTGCTGTAGTCCCCTTGCACAGTGGGTGTCTGTGAAGGGGCCACAGTGTTAAACTAGAGCACCCGGACCAGTCGGGACCTTTGGGGGCCTAGCAGTATCACATTACAAGATGAGAATACCACTTTAAAGGGGTTGTCTCACTACACTGATTCATCTTACCTCAGTCCTGTTTTCTTGGTTTCATTTTGGATTCAGGGGCGTGTTTACTGGCTTCTACTGGGCTGCAGTAGAAGCCGGGTTTCTGTAGCTATGCAACCATGCTGGCAGCCTATCAGGATAGATCAAACAGGTCTGTAGCTATAGCAACCACTGCTGACAGCCTATCAGGAGAGATCAAACAGGTTTGTAGCTATAGCAACCAGTGCTGGCAGCATATCAGGAGAGATCAAACAGGTCTGTAGCTATAGCAACCAGTGTTGGCAGCCTATCATGAGAGATTGAACAAGTCAATAGCAAAAGCAACCAGTGCAGGCAGCAAAAAAGGAGAGATATAACAGGTCTGTAGCTATAGCAACCAGTGCCGGCAGCCTATCAGGAGAGATAGAACAGGTCTGTCGCTATAGCAACCATTGCTGGCAGCATATCAGGAGAGATATAACAGGTCTGTAGCTATAGCAACCAGCGCTTGCAGCTTATCACTAGAGATGGAACAGGTCTGTAACTATAGCAACCTGAGGAGCTAATGCAGCCCATACAAGAGGGGATATCTAGGAATAGGTAGGACACTGTTAATGGACACATATTGCAAAGTGACTTGTTTTTGCAAGATCTTTAACATAAAAAGCAGTGATCCCTGTAGTGAGACAACCCCTTTAACTATGGTATAAACAAGCCATTTTTGTACATATTGCTCTCCGGACCCTGCTGCACGGTCCGGCTGCTATTCCTGTAGGCCGTGCACTATATGTGTGGTTTACTTGTTCCTTGCTTTTTTTCTGAAGAGCCCCTTTAAAAGCCTCTGACATGTACCTGGCGAGTGTGACCCCAGGATGCGCTGTGACAGGCATGTGCTATAGTGTCAATGCTGCCGAGTGGAGCAGGTAACGCTATTGACCCCTTAAGCCACTAACCAGGTGTTGACAGAGTCAAGTGACAGGTGCTGTCGGTAGATTTGTCAGGCTCCGCTCATCCCTGCTCTGCTCTCTGGGTTGTGGCATCCTGACCCTACCTGCTGACATTTCGGGCTCTGCCTTGTCCTGCGGTCGGGTGAATTCGGTGGCTGTAGCATTCAACGTACACAGTCATGTCCAAGGGGTCAGGTCATGTTGGGGGTTGTAGTTAGTATTCTATCTAGACAGTACAGTAGAATTGCATTAAGATCATGTGCAGTAGTCAGGTCATGTTGGGGGTTGTAGTATTCTACATAGTACAATAGAATTGCATTATGACCATGTGCAGTAGTTGGGTCATGTTGGGGGTTGTAGTATTCTACATAGTACAATAGAATTGCAGCATGACCATGTGCAGTAGTCAGTCATGTTGGGGGTTGTAGTATTCTACATAGTACAATAGAATTGCATTATGACCATGTGCAGTAGTCCAGTCATGTTGGGGGTTGTAGTATTCTATCTAGACAGCACAATAGAATTGCATTATGAACCTGGCAGTAGTCAGGTCCTGTTGGTGGTTGTAGTATTCTATCTAGACAGTACAATAGAATTGCATTATGAACATGTGCAGTAGTCAGGTCATGTTGGGGGTTGTAGTATTCTATCTAGACAGTACAATAGAATTGCATTATGACCATGTGCAGTAGTCAGGTCATGTTGGGGGTTGTAGTATTCTATATAGACAGCACAATAGAATCGTATTATGACCATCTGCAATAGTCAGGTCATGTTGGGGGTTGTAGTCTTCTACATAGTACCATAGACTCGCCTCATGACCATGTGCAGTCGTCAGGTCATGTTGGGGGGTTGTAGTATTCTACATAGTATAATAGAATTGCATTATGACAAAGTGGGAGTAGTCAGGTCATGTTGGGGGTTGTAGTGTTCTCTGTATAGAGTATAATAGAGTTGTATTATGGTCATGCCCAGTGGTCGGTCATGTAGTGCTGTGTGTATGCAGTATAACTGTACTATGGTCATCTCCAGGGTTCAGTTCATGTTGGTGGTTGTAGTGTTCCATTTATAGAGTACAATTGTATTGCCTTACACTCGTGAAGTGGTTGGATGATGCTGAGAGGTGTAGTGCTTTATGTACAGAGTATCATATGATTGTTATGCTCATGTTGGGGGTTGTAGTGTTCTGTGTATACTACAGTTGTATTATAGTCATGTCTTGTGGTCGGTCATGTAGTGCTGTATGTATGCAGTACTGTATAATATAACTGTACTATGGTCATCTCCAGAAATCAGTTTAGGTTGGGGGTTGTAGTGTTCCACTTATAGTAGTTGGTCCATGTTAACAGGTGTAGTGCTTTACCTACAGAGTATACTACAGTTGTGTTAGGGTTATGTTGGTGGTTGTGGTGCTCTGTTATAGAGTATAACAGAATTGTATTATGATCATGTCCAGCGTTCGGTCATGTTGGAGGTTGTAGTGTTATATTTATAGAGTGTAACAGAATTGCATCAGGCCCATGTGCAGTGATCAGTCACAATGAGAGTTGTAGTGCTTTAAGTACATATTAAACTATAATTATATTATCGTCATGATTGGGGTTGTAGTGCAGTATGTATACAGTACACTGGAGTTATATTATGTTCATGTTGGGGGTTATAGTGCTCTATGTATAGAGTATTTCAGAATTGCATTGTGCTCATGCAGTGGTTGTTAATGCTGAAAGGTGTAGTGCTTTATGCACAAAGTATGCTAAAATTGCATTATGGTCATGTTGGGGGTTGTAGTGCTCCGTGTATATTGTATAACAGAACTGTGTTGTGCTCGTACAGTGGTTGGTTATGCTGAGAGGTATTATGCAATGTTCTATGTATAGAGTATAACAGAATTATGTTATGCTCATGTGCAGTAGTTGGGTCATGCTGAGAGGTGTGGCGCTTTATGTACAAAGCACACTAGAATAACATTATGGGCATGTTGGGGGTTATAGTGCTCTATGTATAGAGTATTACAGAATTGCATTGTGCTCTTGCAGTGGTTGTTTATAGTGAGAGGTGTAGCGCTTTATGCACAGAGTAAAATTGCATTATGGTCATGTTGGGGGTTGTAGTGTTCTATGCACAATTACATGATAGGTTTGTAGTCTTGTTCTGTGGTTGGTTCATGCCAGATGATGTTATGGTTTATGAAAACCCATTGCTGACACTGTGCATATATTATAATGTAATTAGTCTGATTACACTTGTGTTTATAACGGAAATCACGATGCATTGCCAGATCTGTTGTCTGTCTGTGGGGTTCATTGGGGCCGGTGGTATCTGATATACAGTGGGGTCATCAGGGGTCGGTGGTATCTGATATACAGTGGGGTCATCAGGGGCCGGTGGTATCTGATATACAGTGGGGTCATCAGGGGCCGGTGGTATCTGATATACAGTGGGGTCATCAGGGGCCGGTGGTATCTGATATACAGTGGGGTCATCAGGGGCCGGTGGTATCTGATATACAGTGGGGTCATCAGGGGCCGGTGGTATCTGATATACAGTGGGGTTCATCAGGGGCCGGTGGTATCTGATATACAGTGGGGTTCATTGGGGCCGGTGGTATCTGATATACAGTGGGGTCATCGGGGGCGGTGGTATCTGATATACAGTGGGGTCATCAGGGGTTGGTGGTATCTGATATACAGTGGGGTTCATCAGGGGTTGGTGGTATCTGATATACAGTGGGGTCATCAGGGGCCGGTGGTATCTGATATACAGTGGGGTCATCAGGGGTTGGTGGTATCTGATATACAGTGGGGTCATCAGGGGTTGGTGGTATCTGATATACAGTGGGGTCATCAGGGGTCGGTGGTATCTGATATACAGTGGGTTCATCGGGGGGGGTGGTATCATATACATGGTTAATCGGGGGCCGGTGGACCCGATATACGTGGGTTCATCGGGGGCCGGGGGGTATCTTTATACAGTGGGGGTTCATCAGGGGCCCGTGGTACCCATTAAGGGGGGTTTTTGGGCCGGGGGTTCTGTAAAAACATGGGGGTTCATGGGCCGGTGGTTTTTATATACATGGATCATCAGGGGCCGGTGGTTTCTGATATTCAGTGGGGTCTTCAGGGGCCGGGTGGTATTGATAACAGTGGGGTATCAGGGGCCGGGGGTATCGATATACAAGGGGTATCAGGGCCGGTGGTATTGTATACATGGGGTCATCGGGGGCTGGTGCATTGATATCAGGGGGGTCATCAGGGGGGGTGGAAAAGATAACATGGGGGTTCACCCGGGGTGGTGGTATTGAATACAGTGCGGTAAAAGGGGGCCGGGGGGTATCTGAATACATGGGGTCATCAGGGCCGTTTTTATTGATAAACATGGGTTCACAGGGGGGGGGTTTCTAAATTTTTACAGTGCGGTCATCGGGGGCCGGGGGGTATCTGTATACGGGGGGTTCACGGGGGCGGGGAAACTGTTACATGGTTCATCAGGGCCGGGGGAAAAGATAACAATGGTTTAATCGGGGGCCGGGGGGGAATCTGAATACAGTGGGGTCCAGGGGCCGGGGGTATCTGTATAAAATGGGGGCACGGGTTGGTGTATCGAATACGGGGTTGGTCATCAGGGTCGGGCAATCTGAAATACAGGGGGGTAAACGGGTTTTTGGTGGTATCTGATATACAGTTGGTCATCAGGGGGCCGGTGATCTAAATACAGTGGGGTCACAGGGGCCGGGTGGTATTGAATACATGGGGTATCAGGGGGGGGTGGTTCTGATATAAAAGGGGGTCATCAGGGGCCGGTGGTTTTCTGTTATACGTGGGTTCATCGGGGGCCGGTGGTATCGATATACAGTGGGGTATCAGGGGGCCGGGGGGTATCTGAATACAGGGGGTTCATCGGGGGGCCGGGGGATCGATTTTCAGGGGGGTCATAGGGCCGGTGGTATCTGATATACGGGGGCACAGGGGTGGTGGATTGATATACATGCGGCATCAGGGGCCGGTGGTATCTGATATACAGTGGGGGTCATCAGGGTAGGTGGTATCTGATATACAGTGGGGTCATAGGGGCGGTGGTATCTGATATACAGTGGGGTCATCGGGGGCCGGTGTATCTGATTACAAGGGGTCTAAAGGGGCCGGGTGGTATTAAAAACAATGGGGTCATATTTTTTGGGTGGTTTTTAAAACGTGTGGCATCGGGGCCCGGTGCTATCTGATATACAGTGGGGTCATCGGGTTTTGGTGATATATACAGGGGGCCCAAGGGGGCCCGGGGTTGCTATCTGAATCAGGGGGGGTCATAGGGGCCGGTGGTACTGATAACGGGGGTTATCGGGGCCGGGGGTGGTATCGATTACAGTGGGGTACGGGGGTTGGTGGATTGATTTTTCAGGGGGTCACAGGGTTGGGGGTATGTGAATACAGTGGGGTTCATCGGGGGTTTTGGTGGTTGTATTCAGTGGAGTAATAGGGGGGGGGTGGTACTGATATACGGGGGTTTCATAAAAAAGGGGGGGGGCCGGGTGGAAATTGATTTTTCAGTGGGGTTCATGGGGCCGGGGTATTATATAAGGGGTCATAGGGTGGGGTGGTATCGATTACAGGGGGGTCACAGGGCGGGGGGGGGTATCCTTTCAGTGGGGTCATCAGGGGCTGGTGGTATCTGATTTACAGGGGGCATCGGGGCCGGGGGATCGATATACAGGGGTCATGGGGGGTCAGTGGTATTGATATACGTGGGGTCTAGGGGCCGGAGATCTGATACACATGGGGTCTCAGGGCCGGTGGAATCTGATATACAGGGGGGCTCAGGGGTCGTGGTATCTGATATACAATGGGGTCATCAGGGTTGGTGGTATCTGTTTAAAAAGTGGGGTCATCGGGGGTCAGGTACTGATAACAGTGGGGCCCTCAGCGGCTGGGGTTCTGATATACAGGGGGTCTCAGGGGTTGGTGGATTGATATACAGTGGGGTCATCAGGGGCCGGGGGTAGTATACGTGGGTAAAGGGGGCCGGGGTGGTAACTGATAAAACAATGGGGTATCAGGGGGTTGGTGGTATCTTTATCAGTGGGGTCATCGGGGCCCGGGGGTATCTGATATACAGGGGATATCGGGGGCCGGGGTACGTTTAACAGGGGGTTCATAGGGGGCCGGTGTATCTTTACGGGGGGTTTTCATCAGGGGCCGGTGGACTGAAATACGTGGGTTCATCAGGGGCCCGGTTTTTACTGATATACAGTGGGGTCACGGGGGGCCGGGGTATCTGTTTAACGTGGGGTCATCAGGGGTCGGTGGTATCTGATATCAGTGGGTTCTTTGGGGGGGCCCGGTGGTATCTGATATAGGGGGGGTCATCAGGGGCAGTGGTATCTTATACATGGGGTTCATCGGGGGCGGGGGTATTGATATACAGTGGGGGTCATCGGGGGCCCCGGTGGTATCTATTAAGTGGGGTCTCGGGGGGGGTGGTATCTGTATACAGTGGGGTTCTGGGGGTGGGGTTGGATCTGATATACAGTGGGGTTTTTTGGGGGCCCGGGTGGTATCTGATATACAGTGGGGTCATCAGGGGTGGTGGTTCTGATATACTTGGGGGTTCATCAGGGTGGTGGATCTAAAAATACTGGGGTCATCAGGGTTTTTTTAAAACTGATATACATTGGGGTTCAAAGGGGCCGGGGGGGTATCTGATATAAGTGGGGTTCATAGGGCCGGTGGTATTTTTTCTGGGTTTCACAGGGCCGGGGGTATCTGTTTTATACAGGGGGTTCAGGGGGTGGGGTTTCTGATTTCAGGGGGTCTCAGGGGCTGGGGGGTACTGATATACATGGGGTCATCAGGGGGCCTGTGGTTTCTGATATACAGTGGGGTCATCAGGGCGGTGGTATCGATATACAGGGGGTTCATTGGGCCGGGGTGGTATTAAAATTACGGGGGGTTTTTTTTCACGGGGGTCGGTGTATCAATACAGGGGGGGTCTGGGGGCCGGTGAAATTTTGATATACAGTGGGGTTCATCGGGGTCGGTGGTATTGATAACAGAGGTCATCGGGGGGTGGTGTTATCTGATATACATGGGGTTCATGGGGGGTTTTGGACTGATATACATGGGTTCATAAGGGCCGGTGGTTTGATATCAGTGGGTCATCAGGGTCGGTGGTACTGATATACAGGGGTTAAATCAGGGGCCGGTGGTATCTGATTACAGTGGGGCAATTTCCAAAACTTTGAAAGTGAGAAAGGGAGACTCAATGGGGGGGCGCGCGACGCGCCGCGGAAAAAAATTTGCTGGACCGCCCACTTGTCGGTATCCACGCCCCTTCAAAAAGCCACACCCACCCACCAAAACTGCATAACGGCTTTGGAAGAAAGCCCGGTAGATGCCCTTTTAGCCAGGTTAGCCCCCCCCTTAAAACCGGTAGGCCCCTTAAGCTGGTAAAGCCCCCCGTAGCCAAGTAGAGCCCCCCCTGTACCAGGTAAGCCAAATTTGTAGCCAGGTAATGCCCCCCTTTTTTGCCAGGTAGGGGCCCCCGTTAGCCAGGTAGGTGCCCCATTGTTTTTCCCTGTGGGCCCCCCTTGTTAGCCAGGGAGTCCCCCTTTTTTGCCCGTAGTGCCCCCATTGTTCCAGGGAGTGCCCCCTTGTTTGCCAGGGGGTGCCCCCATCTTTTAGCCAGTATGCCCCCATCTTAAACCCGGTTGTGCCCCCATCTGTTAGCCAGGGGTTTCCCCCCTTTGCCCGGGAGTGCCCCCCCTCTGTTAGCCAGGTAGGCCCCTTTTTTAGCCAAAAAAGTGCCCCCCCGTTACCAGGATAGCCCATCTGTTAAGCCCGGTAGTGCCCCCATTGGGTTTCCCTTTGGCCCCAATTGGTTTCCAGTAGTCCCCATTTTTTGCCAGGAGTCCCCATTGTTGCCAGGGGATGCCCCCATTTTTTGCCGTAGTGCCCCCATTTTTTGCCAGGTAGTGCCCCAATTGTTTGCCAGGTATCCCCCCACTGTTACCGGGAGGTGCCCCCAACGTTAGCCCGGTAGTGCCCATCTGTTAGCCAGGTAGTGCCCCCACTGTTACCAGGGAGGGTTTCCCCCATTTTGCCGGTATGCCCCCTTGTTGCCTAGTGCCCCCCATCTTTAGCCGGGGGTGCCCCCCATCGTTAGCCAGGGGTGCCCCCCGTTGCCCCGGTTCCCCCCCTTTTTTCCCGGAGTGCCCCCTTGTTTTTCCAGGTAGTCCCCCCTGTTACCAGTATGCCCCCCCGTTAGCCAGTAGTGCCCCCATCGTTAGCCAGTAGTGCCCCCCTTTGTTTTCCAGGTAGTGCCCCCTTTGTTGCCAGGGAGGCCCCCATTTGCCGGTAGTGCCCCTCTGTTGCCAGTAGTCCCCCTTTTGCCAGGTAGTGCCCCCTCTGTTAGCCAGGAGTGCCCCCATCGTTTCCAGGTAGTGCCCCCTTTGGGCAGGGGGGGTTTCCCCCTTTGTTGCCAGGTGAACCCCCCCTTGTTTCCAGGTGTTTCCCCTCTGTTAGCCAGGGAGAGCCCCCAAAGTAATAAAAAAAAAAAAAAAATAAAAACCACTCACCTCACCAGGTCCTGCAGCCGGCCACTCCTTTCCCGTCTCTTCAGCGGCGAGGGGGAAGTGAGGCAGCCGCCGTCCCCCCTGCACCGGGGCGTCATTCCCCGCGCCGCTGAAAAAAATATTGCGGCGCGCACAACCCGTCATACAGGGGGGGGAGGGAGGGGGGAGCGATCCCCCCTCCTCCTCCCCGACAGGGGACCCCCGGGGCGGGTGAAGGGCACTGCGGCCCCCCCCCTTCACCCGCCGTAGAGCGGTCCCGCGGCGAAGATTTCGCACCAGGCTACTCTTGCGCCGGGGTAATTTAAAGGACCCCCGCCGCCGCGGCGGCGGGGAGGAATGCCAACTCCCCCGGGAGGGGGGAGGGGACCCCAAATAGCGGGGCCCCCCCCCCAAAAAAAAAGGGGGAGTTGGCATGTATGCAGTGGGGGTTTATAAGGGGTCTGGTATTTGAAAAACAGGGGGTTAAACAGGGGCCGGTTGTTCTTTTATACATGGGGGGTTTATAAGGGCCGGTGGTATCTGATATACAGTGGGGTTCATAAGGGGCTACATCAAAGCATCTGTTATTTTCACTGAAGAAAATCTCTAGTAAAATCTGACAATTTGGCAGCAGATTCTGAACACCTCAACCCATTCACATTACTGATGGGTGTGACTGTGGGGGGTTCACCTCAGGTTTGCATGCTGCCACTTTAAAAGGGCTTTTGTCATGCTGAGTATAAGGGGATTATTGCGGGGGTGGGCGTCCTGTCGCGTTGTTCGGCTTTCACACCCAAAAAAGGGGGGGATTAAGTGTTTTAGGGTTTCTTTTGGGGCAATTGGCAATAGCTACAAATAGACGGCAGATTTCCCAGTCATTGGGCAAGCACCAGCAATAAATACATCTACGTTTGTAGTTGATCCTTGTGCTGGGTACGTAGCGTGGTTCATGGCTTGTGCTATACAATTGTATTTTGTTGTTGTTATCTGGGGGCGGACACAGACAAAAGAGAGCCCCTAAGTGAACCCCTTGTTATCCAGTATCTTATTATATAGCTCCCTCTTATGTCTAATAAATTATCAGTAATTTTCCGCCTTGAAACTCATTGGCTCAGTCAGGGGCCCCATCAGAATAGTAAATTCAAACATCCTTTAAAGGGGTTGTCTCATCTCCCTGTTTCATAGAGCAAAAACACAGCTTTCCCTTCATGAAAACCCGTACTTCCGGTCAGGCTCTGGTTTAGCATAGAGGCTCTGTTATTAATTATTTTTATTAGTCTAGATTGATAAACAATCTCCTGCCTGAGGTCCAGAGAACTTCAACTAAAATAAACAATAAAAATTAGTGTCTTTTGCTGAAAGATAATTTCACCAACTCCAGCTGGCAAAAAGTTCTTGCTGTGACCCTTTGATGACCCCACTCCCCCTATCGATAAGACAAACAGCAGAGGGAGAACAAGCAAACAGGTCAGTCGCTAGAGAGACCTGAAAGCCCTGAGGTGATAAAATCACTTGTAGCTCCTCAACAAAAAAAAAAATTAACAAAGCAATAAATTTAGAAAACGTCTTCATTTAGTGTTCCCTGCAAGCTATCCTTTGTAGTGAGATAACCCCTTTAAGGTCATTCATTGTCGATTAGTGGGGACATCCAAAAAGGATCCTCATACCAGAGCAGCTTCAAAATTTTTCTCTGGAGCACATGGATGTTAATGAGAAGTGTGTAATGCTTCTGTTGCCCTGTGGTGGCGCTGTATTGAGCACTTCTTCCTGCTTTTTCCGACCAGATCACAATGATCATCAGTTTGTAAGGAGAGGCCATCTGTCTGCACCACCATTTCTAGTAGCAACCATATATACACCATGTTATTGCTTTGTTTCTCCTATTCAGTAGGACAGAAGAGTGAGGTTTGTAACCTCACAGCAGGGGTCACACTTGGCTATGCTGGGGTCTACACTTTGCCTAAATATATGTATTTTCTATCCCAGTTCTTGGCAATTCAGACTTTGTTTTTCTTGGAACTATTTCCCATGGTATTATATCCTAATAACTAATACACAGCTACATAGTTAATAAGGTTGAATAAAAACAGAGGTCCATTGAGTCCATCCTACAACTCTCTGGTGTTGATCCAGAGGAAGGCAGGACAGGGACAAGGTATTCTGGTGCCCTAGGCAAATAATGCATATCGCACCCCCCCAATGGAAAGTTCAGCCCACTCTATACCTCCTTGTGCCCCCTTTTCTGCCTGGGATGAAGTGGCGCCCACTTTTGCCTACCCGTTGCCCCGGCCCTGCCCCTATGAAGTGGGCACTAACTGCCCTTTACTGGAGGAATATGGCAGGTGTAAGGGGGTAACACTCACATCAGGGCTGCAAATTCGGGGCCCCATACAGCTGAAGCATCTCAGCGCCTCGCCTACTACCAGTTTCTGTCTTGTATTATACCAGTAGGCCCCTCGTTAAAAAAATGGCCCTTGACAGGATTCTGCTCCTATTGGGACTCTGCTCGACCTCCTCCCCCAAATTTGGTGTCCCTCTGTCCCTGCTTGAGTGGTGCACCTGTTGTAAATGGCTAGGGTAGGGTGAGGGGCTTTGCTGTACACAATGGCACCACCAAACCCTGGTCTTTAGACGGACATCTTGCAAGAGCCATTAGTTTGGGTGAACGGAGGGCTTAACATTGACGTTGGGGGTAAAGTTATGGCACCTTGAGTTGTAGAAAACCTTAAATAGGGGAGAACTTAGCACTATTGGTCAGAGTACGGAGATAACCAGGTGTAGTGCCAAACGGACATGCTCTGTGTGCAGCTGATGTGAGACAAGTCAATGGGCTACCAGAGCACGAGAGAGGACTTCTGAGAGCTTCTGTGGAGTTGGGCAGGAGATCCAAGTACAGTCACCATTAGACAAGTGCATGGGCCTGTGATCAAAACATGGAGACTATGGGAGTCATTGGTTGATTAACTATGGACTCAGACAATCCAGTGTAACCCCTATTCTGGGTTGGCGCATCTAGAGGCTGGTGGTTCCTCTGAAGCCTAGTAAAGGGCCAGTTCCTCCAAGCAGAGGGAGTAGACCATTGGGACAAGAGGGACACTATGGAGGCAAGTGAGTTTTTCCTCCTCCAGTATATCCTGCGGAAAGTTTTAACCACCGTAAGGACCCGAGCCTGTTTTGCCTTCCTGACACAAGCCCTATTTTTGAAGAAATCTGACATGTGTCCATTTAATGTGAGATAACTTTTTGACACTTTTACCTATCCATGTTATTCAGAGATTGTTTTTCTCTGACAACATTGTGCTTTAATTAGTAAGAAATTTTTATCCATACAATCCTGTTTGTTTGTTGAAAACAGATCAAAATTTCATGAAAATTTGGAAAAATTTTCGATTTGAAAGTGCAAAATTTCCTGCGTGCAAGACAGATAATTATTCACCACAAAATATTTATAACTAGCATCCTACCATATGTCCACTAATAGGTTTGGCATCATTTTTTTAATGTCTTTTTTTTTTTTTACGACATTAGAGGTCATAGAAATTATTAGTAATTTCTCACAATTGCAGAAAATTTGCAAATACATTTTTTTAGGACCCTCCAGTTCTGAACGTGGCTTTGGAGGGGCCTGCATGTTAGATAACACCCAAAGTGGACGCACCTAATAAAACTATACCCCATTAACGTATTTTACAACACTATTTAGGAAGTTTGAGATAACCTTTAGATATTTCACAGAAATTAAAGCAAAGTTGGAGGTGAAATTTCAACATTTCACTTTTTTTGAAGATTTTCAATATCTTAGTCCATTATTCACTGGAATACGGTAAATGGTGACTAGGTAAATGCAACTAATATGCAATTCCCCCAGGTCTGCCGTTTTTTAGAGATATCCCATATGTGGCCCTAGTGCATGTATTTAGGCTCAACCATAAGCCCAGAATATGGATGGAGCACCGTACCGGACTCTGAGGTCTCATTTTCAATAACGATTTTTATTTTAGGCGCCATTTTCAGGTTTTGGAGACACCCTAAGGTGCTAAAGACTTAATAACACCCTAAATGACCGCATATTGGAAACTACATCCCTTAAGGAATATATCCAGGGGTGCATTGAGTATATAGACCCCCACAGATGTTTCACAATTTTTTTAGCTAAGGCTGAAAAAGTAAAAAAAAAATTTTTTTTTACAATAATCTGCAATTTTAGCTTAAAATGTTTCATAATACAAGGAATCCTGGGAAAAGAAGAACCCTAAAACTTTGTTTAACAATTTCTTCGCAAGTCGGCAATACCCTACATGTGTGTGTAAACTGCTGTGTGGCGCGCATCGGCAGGCATATAAGGAGGGAGGCGCTATTGGCTTTTGGAACACAAGATTTTTGGTGGGGCCCATGTCGCATTTTGCAAAGCCCCCCAAGTAGCAGAAAACAGGCGAAACTTCCAGAAGTCGCCCCATTTTGGATTCAACACCCATCATGGATCTCATCTAGGGAGTATACTCATTTTTAAGGCACTACAGGTGTTCATAGTTTGTTTTTAGCAATGGTCAATGAAAATGGGGGAAAAAACACAGTTCAGCTCATTGTTTTGTTGAGTTTCAATTTTACATCATATCATTCGCCGTGCAGTGTAAGATGTGATAACTTTACTGATGGGGGTCGGTACAAATTACAATATATAGAATTTTATATAGTTTTTTCTGTTTTAATTACTTTTACACAGTAAGAAATACTCTATAAAAAATAGCGTTTTTATGTTTCCTATTCTGACAGCCATAACTTTTTTTATTTTGCTGTGTGCAGAGCTGTGGTATGGGCTTGTTTTTTTTTGCGGATAGTTGAAGTTTTTATTGGTACCATTATGTGGTGCATATGATAGCAAGTTCACTTTTATTAAAGGTATTTGTGCGATGTTTTGAACAAAATACAGCAATCTTGGCAGGGTCATTTTTTATTTTATATTTTTAATAGCGTCTCACTGTACGGTATAATGGACATGGTAAGCTTTACTCAGCCAGTTCAATACGATTACACCGATTACCCAATTGTGTATATTTTTTTTTTATGTTTTTTCTGCTTTTATACAATAAAAACACTTTTTATTCAAACAGGAACATACGTTTTTGCATCACCATAAGTTTTGAAGAGCCATAACTTATAAATTTTACTGTGCTTGGAGCTGTGTAGGACTTGTTTTTTGCGAGAGAGTTGACGTTTTTATTCTAGTATAATTTTTGGGGGGACAAGGCTTTTTGATTGCTTTTAAATCCATTTTGTTGAGCCAGGTGAAAAAATACTGCAATCCTAAATTGTTTTTTATTTTATCTTTAACATGGCTCACCGTGCAGTATCCGTGATAATTTTAGCCTTTACCTTTGGGTCGCTACGATTATGGCGAGTACCTATTTATATAGTTTTTTTTATGTTGAGCACTTTAAAAAAACAATAAAAGTGTTTTTAGTGTGAAAAAACATATTATGCATCGCTATCTTCTGAGAGCTATACATTTTTTATTTTTAACCGTATACAGAGCTGTATAAGGGACTTTTTTATTGGCGGGATAACTGACATTTTAATGGTACAACTTTGGATTTTTATAGAGAGTATTTTTTTGATCGCTTTTTATTCCATTTATGTGCTGCGGGATGAATCAATAATCTTAAGTTCTGTGATTATTTTTTGTTTTGTTTTTTACGGCGATTTCACCGTAACGGTAAATTACCATGCCATATTTATAGGGCAGGTAATATACGGCACGCTGCGGATACCCAATATTGGTACTTTATTATATTTTTGAATCTTTTTTGGGGCGATTGGCGTTGTGTAAAGGGGAAAAGGCTGTGTAACCGAATTTTAATTTTTATTTTTCGTGTTTTGTTTTTTACTTGTTTTTTACTTTTTTTTTTACTTTTTTCACATTTTTTATTTTACTTTTCCCCATAGGGATTTGAATGAGAATCTTTATGATCTCTCATTCCAATAGGAATCAGTGCATAGCTGGTTGCTATGTTACTGGTTTCCTATGTAACTGTTCAGTCTCAATTGTCTGGGCGTGCTCCACAGGGCACGGCCGAGCATCGTGACGTCACAGACTAACCCGGAGGCATTCTATTCCCTCTGTGCTTTCTGTCAAGAGGCAGGAGGCCGCACGAGCCCGATCTCCTCCTGCGATCTCTCTTAGCTAATTGCGACCAAGGATTTGTCCGCGATAATTACGGGGTTATCCGCCACCCTCCCCCCTCCCGGAGTGTGGAATCCGGGGTCGGGGGCCGACGCTGCGGGATTGTCAGCGTAATATACAGCGGACACGCCCGCGCCGATCGCCAGACGAGCTAGACTCTGCTTTAGAGTTCGCGCGATCCTCAGACTGTATCCATACGTGCCAGGTGCGTTAACCCCAAACGACCTGACGTATGGATACGCCCAAGGTCGTTAAGGGTTAAAGGGGTTTGTCTCAATGCACCGGTCTGTTTATCACAGAGCCACAGCCAGCTTCAGACTCACAATTCCCTGGTCCGGATGTGGGTGATTCTCCAGCAGTGATTGACATATCAGCTTTGCTAATTCTTAGCTACTCCTGTTATAGTGACAGGAGTGCAGAGTTTATAAATCTGTAATGCACCACAGTCTTTACAGAGCTTTAAGGGTTAAAAATTGTTATTAACATAAGTAAACAAGCTCCTGTGCCAGAGACATGACTCACCAAGGTCAGACTTACTGACTGATGACAATTTGGATCAATCAGATAAGAGTTAGAGCACAGAGAGTCGGTAACCAGAGAAACGTGTGTGCTCTAAGAGGAGATAAAATCTTCTTTATCTCCTGAACAAAGCCAAAATCGTAACAGCAATGTATTTGGTATGTTCTTCATTTACCTTTCCCTACACATTGAAAGCCAATCATTGTGGTGAGAAAACCCCTTTAAGCTTTGCACTGTGTTCTGCAAAACAAATCATCTGTTAATGCAGGTTAATGGAGTTGTTCTTCAAACCGATGGTACCCAGTCTCCAAAAAGGGTTGTACACGAAGTTTGTGTGGCTGCTTTCTTTAACCCCTTAACCGAACGCCTGAAAGAGTTAATGACCAGAAATTTTTTTCGTTTGCCTCCTTGCGTTTCAACAGTTGTAATTTTTATTATTTTTTCAATGACGCATTTGATGAGGCCCTCTTTTTTATTCAAGTACAAGTTGTACTTATGGGGGAATAGTTTAAGTTCACCTTATAAAGAATTATTGTCATAATTTTTTTTTCATTATTTTCAATTTTTTTTCTCATTTTTTACACCATTCACATTTCACACTTAATAACCTGTTAGATTAATTCTACAGGTTATTACGGTCGTGTGGATATTTAAGATGTGTAGGTTTTTTTTTGTGTCTGTAATGAATGCACAAAACTTTTTTATTACATTTTTTTTTTTATTATTATTTATTTATATTTTAGTGTATTATTATTATTTGTTTTACAGTTTTTATGTTTTTTACTTTTTTTTAAAAAAGTCCCTGACGGGACAACTGTGTTACTTTTTTTTGGTTTTTTTTTTACACTTAGTAATGTATGTAAGCATAGTTCACATATGCCTAATATAATTGTAATCTGTGGTCAAGTCTACACAGGCAGTGATAATGCAGCACAGTCTGCCCTGATCACTGGCTTCTTACACAGACAGCCCTGGGACTACTCAAGATCCCCAGGGCTGACTGTGCAGCCGTTTCCCGGGCTCTGTCGGGTCACCGGGTGTCCCGACCACCCAACAAAGCAGGGAAACCCTTTGATTATGCTGCGGTGATGATCCGCAGCAATCAAAGGGTTAAAGCACTGGGGAGCGGAGGTTTCCCCTGCTCCCCGGCTCTTTGCCAGGAGATGTGCTAGGAACAGGGCTGTGTAGTACAGCCCCGTTCACAGTGCTGCTGCGGTGCCGGGCGCTGCAATTCCGATGTCTTCAGCGACACCAAAAGACGGTGGGCTGTCGTTAACGGGGTTTCCCCAGGATGTGCCTTATCTGCTAAGAAGCAAATGTAAACAAGCCACGCTGAGCTGTGAGAGTGAGAGACACAGCCAGAGCACAGAGCCTGCTAAGGGATCGTGTGAAATGTTCACTCACATCAATCAAACTACAACTCAGTGGATTCTGTATAACAAAAGACAACACCCACCTTCCTCCACACCTCTTGAAAGCTCCTTCAGCTTCTTGAAACCTTCTTCATGTTCTCTGGTCATCGATAAAGCAGGGATCTACTCCAGATAATCACACTACAACTAGTGGATTCTGTATACAAAAAAGACAACAAATTTCTACGCCGGTGCCTTTTGAAGCTTCTTCAGCTCCCTTTCATCAGATAAGAAGTGTTCTCTGTGCAGCTCTTGTCAGGTCGTATCTAATAGAAGCTTTTAAGTAACTTAAGGGCAGGTAAGGTAGCCTGTAGCTCTCTCAGGCTGCAATATTTGTAATCACATATATTTAGAAAAGTGATTAAATACCATTTTGGAGGATCCCACGTCAACATTACATCGTGGCAAAACCCTTTTAAGGAGTTAAAAATATAGCACCCCCTGTGGCATAGGAGCAGCTTAGCTCTATTGAAGAGAATGAGGCTAAGCTGCAATATCAGTAACATCCTGCAATAGAGGTAGTGCTATTTTTTAAAAGAAAGCAGCCATGTTTTTCTAATTCTGGACAACATTCTTAAAAAAGACTTGTGACCCCACCTGATCCGTCTGTGTTAGTAAATTCTTGTGTTCCCTGTGACATAATAATTCTGAGGCATCTTCCCTTATATCTCTGTTCTGTGTTGTTCCTCTCTTATTCTTCCTGTATTACTGAATCTGTCAGCTGGGTGTTACCAATTGGGGGCATGTCCCTGCATAGACTGACATTGTCCAATCAGTGCTGACAGTCAATGTGTACCATGACACACCCCTTTGTAACTGAAATGGTCACACCCATCTGACAGATTCAGTGTCACATTTCTAGGAGGAACAACAGAGGAACAGCACAACACATAGATATAAGAGAAGATGCTGCGGGAAACACAAGGATTTGCTAAAACAGACCTATCATGTTAAGGAGCAGCACAGTTGACTTTGTCCTTTAGCAGAACCAGATAAAATTCCATGTAAACCTGCTGCATTATGTTCAGTTATTGAAGGGTTACATGACGCACTCGGCTCAGCTACATCAGTAGTAATAAACTTGGATTAAAAATAGTTTACAACACTGATAATGGCATCAGCGAGCGCTAGGAAGAATGTACTAGTGATTAGGTTTACAGAGGACAGGAATTCGGAGGGGGCGGCTGTGATGGAGAATTCAGGGGATGAGCTGATAACATTTCTGAGTGGTGGTAAATGCACGACTGACGGATTATACCGCTGCCTGTTTATATTGGGAAAGGTGAGGAAAGTTGTAATTAAACGTGTGACGAGGCGCCGCACGTGAATCAAGTTAGTCGGGAAATTTCATTGTGGGACAAATGGGTAGAAACAGGGAGACTGACGGCAGAAAAAGGCCGCGTGGTCCATCGTCTATGGCAAGTCCTTGGGAAAGAGGTCGTTCTTTTGTTCTATTTTTGTACCATGTTTATTGATATTTGCCTACATAAAACCATAAGGGTATGTTCACATGGCGTATTGTGGCATGTACCATATGCCAATACGCACGGTGTCTATAAATACAAAAAAACGCAGATCAGCATGTAACTTAAAGAGAACCTGTCACATAGATTATTCCCCACCATATGCTGAGGACAGCACAAGCTAGTGTCAGACTCTTTCCCAGCGCTGTGTCCCTTATTCCTGTAGAGATGCGCAGTTTTCACATGAGAATCTGAATTTGACTCTACAGTGAGAGTAAAAATAGAGTAAAGGAAACACCCGCCTTAGATATCCCTTGTAAGCATGGGGGTGGCTTAAGCATTTTTTGATTCAAAACATTGAACTAGTCAAAGAATCTCAAAGTTTTTTTCATGTATTATAGATAGCATAAATGCTTCTTTAGAGGTTTCCATGTATTGTATAGCCCTACATGTATTTAGTGCTCAAATCTGCAGTTTTCAGCCAGAAAAGAGTCATTTGAAGAGTAATTTTTTTCAAACCCCACCCACCTGAGGCTAGCTCCGCCCACCTCAACTGATGAACCTATTACTTTGAATAGGTAGCACCATGTGACTAACTGCCAGGTGGGTGGGGCTAGCCTTTGATGGGCGGGGCTAACACCTGCTCATGATTAAGATCTGAGCATTAAATGCTCTAAAACTGTTGCATCTTACAGAATAAGGGACACAGCGCTGGAAACAGCAGGTCATACACTCGCTTGTGCTGCCCTCAGCAAGGGGGGCATAACCTATGTGACAGGTTCCCTTTAAAAAGCACAGGGGGGAGGCGGCCCCATTCACTGGGGTATGTTCACAAAGCGTTTTTGGATCCGAAAGTCACATCCAAAAATGCAGCGGCAATCGGATCCAACGCGCGGCTGTGTGTTTGGATGCGTTTTGGCTGCAGCAGGATCGCACCCTATAGTTTATTACAGAGCTCCTGCTGCGTCTTTCATATCAAGAATTGACAGGACAATTCTATGCACGGATCCCAAAGACGAATCCAAAAGACGCAATGTAACACGCATCAGCAATCACTCGTCTGAACGCCGATGTGTGTTTTACGCTGCTCATTGCTAGATGCGTGTTTGGGTCTGATAGACGGACCCAAACATATCTAATAACATATGTTCACACGGACCCAACATGCCATGTGAACATATCCTTACTATCTACAGCGCGTAAGTGCCACAAAGAAGTCACATGTCACTTCTCTCTCCCGGCGTACATTACACGTGTATTGGGAGACAGACATAATTCATAACGCTCTACAAGAGCTATGAATTAGGTGCCTCGATCACGACGCGTATTTTAGGCGCTGATTTGGAGCTGTATTGCGCGCCGTATTTCGCTGCAGTACGCTCCAATCCGTCCCAGTAACTACGGTAATACTCCACATGTTTCTCTATGAGAACTATGGATTCCGTCTCTTTACCCCGCTCAGCGAATCCGATAAGTGACATGCACATTATTTACGGCGCGTACGCGCCGTGAATAATGAGTGTCTATGGGGCCGGAGAACTGCAATTACGTCGGCAATAAGCCGTGTGAACATTGCCTTACTGTAATTGTGGAGTGCATTTCGAGCGTATTGAAGCGTTCATTTCTATGGGATTTTGAACATGAATCCAATATAGAAATGTTTTGGATGCGTTTTTTGACGTGGAATACAACAAAAGATTGAACACATTCAAAATTTTTTACTCTAAAAATCCGACAGCTACAATACACATTGTGTGGCCTACAGCGCTTAATTTCATTGAGGTCGATGGGAATGATATCACTTTTTTGATGAGCATTTTAAGTTGAATTCCACTTGGATTCTTGCCGTGTACCCAGAACCTTAAAGGGAATGTGTCATCAAAAAATGACTTATTGTTTAATAAACATTTTTATGTTAAAACACATTTTTTAGGCATTTTTGGTTATGTTTTTTTTCATTTTCCAGACACTTTCAATATTTTTTTATAATTCTTAATCCAGCATTTTCACTTTGGCCACTAAGCCTAATAAATGTCTGCCACTTCCTGTTTTCTGTAAGAGGAGATTTTCAGCAGTCTGCTCATTATCATTGGAAAAGCAGGTCACACATGAAAAGAGACACCAATGTGTATAGATAACACAGAATCCACCAGTTAAACAAGAGGAGATGTCACACTCCCCCTCCCCCTCCCTTCACAGTGAAAACTCTCCTATACAAGTCTCATGGGAACAGAATCTGTCTTAAAGAAATCCTATGGCCATGAAGCAGCTTTACTGTAAAGTATCTCTCTAGACTATCTGTTATGAGCCGTGCAAGCAAGAATGTCTTCCCACAATCATATATAGACGGCCGAAAGTGAGAAATCTATAATCAGGAATAAAAATGACGAAAAGAATATGGATCAGGGGCTTGATTTAATAAGTAAAAAAAAATTGGCGACAGATTCCTTTTAAAATATGTTCACACGTCTTATTTTGACGCGGTTTTGGACAAGGTTTTCGGAGCGTTTCCACTCCCAAAACCTCACCTGAAACAGGCTTCTTCAGTAGAGGTTTTAGAGACGTTTCTGGGCGAGGTTTTGGGGGAAGTTTTGGATGAGGTTTTGAAGCTCTCCGTTGATTCCTATGGGGATTTTCAGCGTTGAATATGGGCTTCAAGAATTGACATGACGCTTCTTTTCAGTGCCACTAGGGCCCAAACAGCCGTCCACAGAAGCCAGAAAACCTTGTCGTGTGTGAACTACAGCGCTGTTTTACATAAGAATCAATGATTATTAACTGGGGCGTTTTGGAGGCTTTTTTGTGGAAATGCACCAAAAACAGCGTCAAAATCTTCCGTGTGAAGTTACCCTTATTAGAGGCAGAGCTTCTGGTTCTATGTCAATAAGATCACAATTAAACAGCAGGTGACAACTGTAATATTTAGATAACATAAGAAGTAAAAACATGGAGGTCTAGACAGATGCACGGCTGACCCAGAGGAGAGAGGAATACCCACAGTAAGGAAAGAGAGGGCTATGTTTACCTCAGGCATATTTACATCAATGATCATTCTGGGCAATCTTTCCATTGGACACACCAGGCAATTGCCCGGGGGCCACACAAGTATAGGGGTCACAGGTGGTCTAAGTATATCCCAGGAATACAAGAAACATACCCTGGATCCCTTGGTTGGTTTTGCTTATTTAATTGTTTGTGTGTTTTAGGATGTGCAAAAGGTTAAAAACCACATTGTAGAAGGGAGCCAAAGGCTCCCTGCCCTGCCAATTAGTCTTGTAGGCTGCTGGTGTTCAGGCATAATTGGCATGATAATATGGGTGTGCTTGAGGGGACTCGAGGCTTGGTCAAGTGGGATGTGATGTATTTGGGCACTGCCCACTGCAGTATTATGCCCAGAGGCCCATAATCCTGTTACGACAGCTCTGTGATAATCATACTGTGCTTTTTATAACTTGTTCTTGCAATCAGTAGTAACAATTAGGCCCAGTAGAAGGTTGATGCCCTCCATCCAGTGAGAGAACGACCATTGAAGGAAGACATGACTCGAGGGGTGAGCCTACATCTCTGTCATGTAATATCTTAATAAAGAAAGGGATAGCCCAAAACAGGTGCACAAAGACAAAGGGGATACAGTGTGTGGGGAAAGAGGGGTATGAAGCTGCAGTTTGTGTTTGTACTGTAAGTTCCCATCTATATGTGCATTTTGTTTTTTTGTACCATCAAGAGCAGAAAAAAAGGATTTAAAGAGGATGATCATTAAAACAAATTACAGAGCATTAGGGCCAGGGTGGTCTAAAAAATAAAATAAACCTGGTACTTACCTCGCGGTCCCCCGCTGCTGCCTCCTTCTCGCGCTCCCAGTGATCCACTCCTCTAGATTTACGGTTCTTGCTGGCATTCCATTGTAAGTGAATGGAGCACAAGTCTCTCCTCTGTGTCAGAAAGAGAACCGAGAAGTCAAGAGGAGCGGATCACCGGCAGCTCCATGGCGCTAGAGGACAGTGAGGTAAGTATCAGGTTTTTTTCTTTTTAGGACCTCCCAAAGCTTAATTTTTTTAATATATATATATTTTTAATGGACGACCCCTTTAAGTCAAGATGAATCTGTTATGATTGACTCCAGAGAGACCTATCAAATTTCGCTGGGGGTTGTTATGGTGTCTGTAATTTTACCAGTAAAAATAGCATGCCACCATGTTTTTGTCCAATGTGACAGAATCTGGGTCAGAGACCCCAAAGTAGATGTCAGCATAAGGCTTAGTTCACATCAGCATTGGAGCCTCCGTTTTGGGCCTATGTCGTCGATGATAACATATTTGACTAGATGACTACTCAGGGACCGAGGACAGGCGAAGTCAGGGGGGTCTGTCAGGCGCCACTGGATCCAGCATTTTCGTGGGGGGTGGGGGTTGTTCTACCTCCTATAATGATGTGATGGACCAAAGTGGATTCACATATGAACTAACTCAGTTAATGTCTATTTGCTGTGATAGGGAAGGAAGCAGGCACAAGAAGGAAGCAGCACCACGGTTGATAACCGTTGGCCGTTCCCAGGGAGACTGCTCACTCATTTCCTCAGCTGACATGCGGAACATAGAAAGCCCAAAGGGTAACATTTTTAATTTTAAGGAGGGCAAATAGAAGGGACTGAAAACCCCAAAGCATTGCTCTACACATGCAGGGAGTCCTGTTGCTTTGCTCCAAACTACTTCCATGTGATTCTTGATGATCTCCCTCTTATACGAGTGTCAAACTTTGTTTCCTTAATTTAGAGCCCATACAAGCGATGACATGGGGCAGTAGTTCCAGGAATCTGACTGATGGTCTTGTGATATAAGTTACATAGCCAAATATAGGGTTACAGAACCTCAGTCTAATGCAAGAGCCCAAAGGAGTTTTGGCTTTGTCTTTTTGGCTTCTTGCCACTGGATATCGTCTCTCGTGGCTTGTTCAGTTTCATCTTGTTCTGTGGACACTTCAGTCAATGTCATTCTGTGTCTGGGGAGAAGTTCTGGATGATGTTTTTATGTTCCATTACATTTTATTGTATAAATGCTATAATATAAGTGTATTAAAGGGGTTGTCCATATGGACAAAGTGTTCTCCAAATGAGGACCTGCTGAGATTGTCCATTAGACTTGACACTTCACTTGATAGTTTGACCATATAATGTATTATCTCTAAATGAGGACCTTCTGGCTACCACCTGGGGTCCTGGAGCCATCCACTCAATTGGATGACCATATAGTGTAATGTTTGGCGAAGTTAACAGCTTATCTACAAATGAGGACCTTGTGATTTCTGTCTGGGAGACCTATTGGCAGCAACAGATTTCCCCTACAGTGGACACCACGTTCAATTGGGTGACCATATAATGAGTTGTTCAGCTAAGTCAACTATCTGTCTCCAAATGAGGGCCTTCTGGGTACTGGTGGTGAGACCTGTGATCAGCCATAGATCTCTCCTACAGTGGACACAGCACTGAATTGGGTGACCATATAGTGCATTATTTGACTAAGTCAATAACCAATCTCCAAATGAGGACCTTGTGGTTACTGCCTGGGAGACCTGTGGTCGACCACAGGTTTCTTCTACAGTGGACACTGCACTTAACTGAGTGACTAGATAATACATTGTTCATCTACATTCTTTCTCCAAATGAGGACCTTGTGGTTAATACTGAGGAGCCCTGTGGCCAGCCACTAAATTGATGACCATATAGTGCATTGTTTGGCTAAGTTAACAACTTGTCTCTAAATGTGGACTTTGTGGTTACTGCCTGGGAGACCTTTGGGCAACAACAGATTTCCCCTATGGTCACCTTATTTCACTGCATTCAATTGGGTGACCATATAATGAGTTGCTCATCTAAGTCAACAATCTATCTCCGACTGAGGACATTCTAGTTATTGCTTTGGAGCTCTGTGGATAGCCACTCAATTGGGTGACCATATATTGCATTGGTTAGCTAAGTCAACAAATTATCTACAAATGAGGACCTTGTGGTTAATACTGAGGAGCCCTGTGGCCAGCCACTCAATCGATGACCATATAGTGCATTGTTTGGCTAAGTTAACAACTTGTTTCTAAATGTGGACCTTGTGGTTACTGCCTGGGAGACCTTTGCTAGTAGTATAATGTTGTACCGTGTTAGCCATAGAAAGCAGTAGAAGAGTGAAGAAATCAGGCGATTTTCCTTTTTAAGGCAACTGGTTAATATTGATGGTGAAAAACCTTTGGGCAGCAACAGATTTCCCCTATGGTCACCTTATTTCACTGCATTCAATTGGGTGACCATATAATGTGTTGTTCATCTAAGTCAACAATCTATTTCCGACTGAGGACTTTCTGGTTATTGCTTAGGAGCCCTGTGGCCAACCACTCAATTGGGTGACCGTATAATGCATTGTTTGGCTAAGTTAACAAATTATCTACAAATGAGGACCTTTTGGTTACTGACTGGGGGACCTGTCCTGGCCACAGATTTCTTCTACAGTGGACACTCAGTTGGGTGATTATATAAGGCCTTGTTCTGCCTCCGACATGGGCAGCTCTCCCCCCCTTTTTGATTGAGGGGTTTTTGCAGGGCGAGGGAAAAAAGGGAGTCCTAACGGAAAAAAGCCCCTTTAAAAAATTTATAATGGTCATTACTTTTTTTTACTGAGAAAGGGAGGGAGGGTAAACACGGCCACAAAACTGGGGGGCGCCCCAAAAAAGATGTCCCCTACTTTGCTTTATTCTAAAAATAAGGTGCCCACTACCAAGTGTTCCACCAAATCGATCTCACAGTGCAAGAAACCATAGATGCAACTTACCTGGATGCTAGTGAAGGGTTGCTTTAAACCAATGGAAACTTGCTTTATTAACTGAAACAGAATCTGACCTTGTTTTGAAATCTAATGGTTAATCTGCTATCACATGAGAAAATGCAATGAGCAGGAATTACATTAGGGGCAGATCACTGCTGGTCGGCTCGGGGCAAATTCACCCATCTATATCTGCCAACTGGACAGAAATGTAAAGGGTTCATCCGGTTTATTTTTATTAAATGGAGGCTGGTGCCCTGATAGATATGAATAGGGATGAAAACCCCTTTTCAAAACCCCACCCTTTTTAAGGCAGGGACCTGTAACTTGTCGGCGGGGCGTACATACAAACAGGGTTCACGGCTCCCTAGCACCGCAACTGTGCTAGGAACAGATCTGTGCTTAACAGATCCATGCCTACAGCAGTTGATGTGAATGGCATTTATCGGAGGAAGCCTCCGATCACCGCCGTTCAACCCCTTGATTGTTGCTGTCCGTGACCACGGCATGATCAAAGAGGATTCCCATGCTCCATCGGGTTAACAAGATCCCCAGTGATCAGCAAGTAATTCCAAAGCATGGGGGAAAACTGGCGAAATCGGCCGCAATTTTCGGTAATGGTGCCGAAATACGTGGCTAAATAAGCAGTGTGAACATACCCATAGAACTTGCTGATGAATTTTTATTAACTCTTTCAGAGAGAATTGGGGAAAAAAAAAACAGTAATTCCACCACTTTTTTTTTTTGCATTTTAAATTCACGGCATTTACCATAGGGTAAAAATAATTGTGCCTACATTACACACGCACAAAAAACCACTACACATATTAGGTATCCACACGACCGTAATAACCTGTTAAGTAATTTAACAGGTTACTTAGTATGAAAAAAAACAAAAAAAATTCTGCAGTACTTTATTTTTAAACTTAAAATCCGCCTCCCCCCCCCCAAAACCCTTCTCCTCACAAAAAGCCCCTACAACTGCCCCCTTAAAAGATAAAAAAAAATTTTGACCGTTTAAACCAGGGAGCAAAAACTACAAAATTTAGCCAATAATTTAAAGGGGGTTTTCTCACTTTGAAGATCATAGTTGAAAATGTGGGGACCAAAAATCTAAGGATGTCTCCTTTGGGTTCTATTTGGGAAAGTCTACGGTTTTTTTGGGAAAGGGCTGGGTTTACATGGTTAGCAACGGGTGTTTTTTTTACGTGAGGGGAAACATTTTGCCGCCCAGGTCGTTCACATGCAAAGGAAAGGAGTTAAAAGGGGGGGCAGGGATGTTTGGGGTTTTTGGCAGGGAAGGAGGAGAAGCAGTGAGAGGACATGCAGGGGGGTTGGGTTTTATTTTATCCCTTCACGCTTCCCCCTTGCCTGCCAATACACACATCCTGCCCCCCCTTAACCCTTTTCTTTGCAGTGCACGACCTGGGCGGACAGAAGCTTTCCCCGACCAGTAAACAAACACCGTTGCAAAACACATTGTAAAACCAGCCCGTTCTCTAAAACCGTAGACTTTGCCCAAAGTAAACCAAAAGGGTACATCCTTAGATTTTTGGTCCCCACATTTTCAACTATAATCTTCATAGTGAGACAACCCCTTTAAGTACTTTTCAGTCCTTCGGCTTAAGGCTTTACATTTTTTTTAAATTTTATTTTTTAGTCCAACTAGGGCACTGAAACATGCAATCATTTGATTGATGATATAATACACTGCATTAACTTATTTAGTGCATTATATTATAAAAACTGCCAGGCATCCCAATGGGCCCTACCTCTTGCAGAAGTCAAAACTGGAACCCATCGGCTCCCTGAGAACACATGGCGGGGGATACCAATAGGGTGAGAGAGGGAGCCACCTCTCTCTAAAACCACTTGGAGGCAAGGTCACTATATTGCAGCATCGAAAGCGTTAAACAGCTTGGATCTAAGCTATGCCCACTATTTGCCATTAGTGCAGGGTGTCGGCTGTCATCAGACTCCCGAGCCCCTGCTTCATCCAGCACAGGACACTGATGCCAACTTATTTTTGGCCAGCGGACAGAAGATGTAGTGTGGGGTTAAAAACCAAAAAAAACTTATTTTTTGTTGCTATTGGAAAAATTAATTTATAGACTTCAAATGCAACAGGGTGAATATTGGATTTTGCTGGAGGTATCCACTATTAGTAGTAATACAAGAGTTTTTTGAAGTATGGGGCCCCTCGGTTCCGTAGGCATGAATCCGCAGCTGTATCTTTAGCACTTTTTCCACTGTTACTATTTTGGCTCCTATCTCTTCATTAACGCTTCTATGAGCAGGACTTCAAAAGGATTATTGGATTACATAGCAGACACTCCATGTATATCCATCAGTGCCGCTGCCTTTCTATACAATAATGCTTCTATATTTCATATATCTATACTTCATTCATGAAAAAAATATACTGGGCCTTATGTATGAAAACTGTCTAGCAGTCAGACTATCTTTGTTGCCTACAGCAACCAATCAGAGCCCATAGCAACCAAATCACCCATACTCCAATCAAAGCTCATAGAAACCCAAATAAAGGGGCCCATAGAACCCCAAAAACACCCCATAGCCCCCAATCACACCACTTTTATTTTTCACGCTCTATCAAAATGAAAGATACTCAGATTGGTTGCAAAGGGGTTTCGTTTTGGTTCTATGGGCCTCATTTGGGGATAAACCTGATTGGTGCAAGGGGGCTCTAGTCGCTAGGGGGTTCTGATTGGTTGTCTGGCTCTGATGATTGCTATTACTCTTTTTGGGTTGCTATGGGCCCTGATTTTTTGCTATGGACCTGGTTTCTATTGGTCTGGTTTCAAGGCTTGATTGTTGCTATGATTTTTGGGTTTGCTAGGGGCTTGATTTGTTGCTATGAGCCTGATTTTTACTAGGGGCTCTGGTCGCTATGAGCCTGATTTGTTCTGAGCTCTGTTTTGGTTTTCTATGAACTCTGATTGAAATAGGTATCCAAATAACTAGACATTTTCGGAAAAAGGGGAAAATTTTCTAGAGCCTAGAGGAATAAAACGTCTAAAAGGATACCAATTTATTTAACATGTACATTACGCGTTTCGCGAGTTCCACACTCTCTTCTTCAGTGTTCACCACTTAATTCAACAAACTTTATATCAACCTGTATATAAAGTTTGTTGAATTAAGTGGTAGACACATCTGAAGAAGCGAGTGTGGACTCGCAAAACCTTTTTTTACATTTAAATAAATTGTTATCCTTTTAGATCTTTTTATTCCCCTGCGCTCTAGATATTTCCCTTTGTCCGAAAAAGTCTAGTTATTAGGATCCTATTTCCCTGTGTTCCCTTTGGTGTCCGCGTGGTACCAAAGGCGGAATTTGGAGCATTTTGCGGGTGAACCAACCAGTGGAGGTGACTCAAGCGACCAAACGTGCTGTACCGTAATAGTACAGCCCAATAGGTGACCTTGACCTCCCCTGATATTTTAAGGGGCCTTGTTTTTTAGATCCCCCTGCTTTTTTTCCCCTTCCAGTTTATTGGCACCCTGGGAATTTTCCTGGGTCTCTCGGGAATATTTTCACGGGGGTACATAATATTTTGGTACATATGAACTCTGATTGGACTATGGGCCTTTATTTTTTTGCTAGGGCCTGATTTGTGCTATGGCTGATTTGTTGTGTGGGCTCTGAATTTGGGTTTCTGTGGGCTTAAAAGGTCGTGTGGGGGTCTAAATTTTTTGCGTGGGGCCCGATTTGTTCTAGGGCTCTTTTATTTGTTGCTATAGTTTCTATTGGTTGCTAGGGCTCTGATTGGTTTTTTATGGCTCTATTGGTTTTTTTATGGCTCTATTTGTTGTATGGGCTTGATTGTTCTATGAGTTCTGATTGGTTCTATGGGGGTCTATTTGTTTCTATGACCTAAATGGTTACTATGGGCTCTGGTCGCTATGGCTCTATTGTTGTTTGGGGCTTGGTCGCTATGAGTCTGATTGTTACTATGGGGCCCGGTCCTATGAGCTTGATTGTTAGCATAGCCTTTATTGGTTGCTATGGGCTATTTGTTGCTATGGGCTCTGGGCGCTATGGCTCCCGATTTGTTGCTATGAGCTCGATTTGGGTTTCTGTGGCTTGATTTGTTGCTATGGGCTCTGAAATTTTTTGCTAGATTCTGATTGGGTTTCTATGGGGTCTGATTTGATGCTTTAACTCTGATTGGTTTCTAGGGCTCGGTCGCTATGAGTCTGATTGTTACTATAGCTCTGATTGTTTTGCTATGAGCCGATTGTTGCATGACTCTGATTGTTAGCTATGAGCTCTGATTGTTGCTGTGGGGTCTGATTGGTTACTAGGGGCCCGGTCGCAGGGCTCTGATTTGTTGCTATGGCTCGATTGTTAGCTAGATCTGATTGGGTTTCTATGGGGTCTGATTTGTTGCTATGGCTTTGGTTGCGTGGCTTGATTGGGTTGCTAGACTCTGATTGGGGTTTCTATGGGTCTGATTTTCTGGGGCTCGAGTGGTTGCGTGGGCTTGATTTGTTGCTATGACTCTGATTTTTTTGCTATGGCTTGATTGGTTGATGGGCTCTGATGGTTGCTGTGGGCTCTGATTTGTTTGTAGAGCCTCTGATTTTTTACTTAGCTCTGATGGGTTGTGTGGGCTCTATTGGTTACTATGGGCTTGGTCGCTATGGCTCTGATTTTTTGGGTATAGCTCTGATTGTTAGCTATGACTTGATTTTTTGCGTGGGCTCTGATTGGGTTTCTTGGGCTCTGATTTGGTTGGTGGGCTCTGATTGGGTTTCATGGCTCTGTTGGGTTGCTATGGGCTCTGATTTGTTGTAAAAAGCTTTGATTGGTGCTGTGGGGCTCTGATTGGGTTTTCATGAGCTCATTGGTTTGTGTGGGCTATGATTGGTTCTATGTGCTTGATTGGTTTCTAGAGTTCTTATTGGTTGCTATGAGCTCTGATTGATTGTTGGGGTCTGATTGGTGCTATGGGCTCGGGTTTTTGCTATACTCTGAAATTTGTTGCTATGACTCTGATTGGGTTTCGTGGGGTTGATTGGTTGCTAGGGCCTGATTGGTTGTTATGAAATTTTTGTTGGTGTATTTGCCCCTAACATTTGGTAAAGGGCACCGTCCCACCAGTTTTGGTAGGACCAGCGGCCAGCCGACCACCTTAGGCCCTATTCACCTCACATTTTGGGGCTATGTTGCTTCCTTGGATACTGCAGCATCTGTTTTATACTATTTCTCATTCATATACACTTTATGCGCTTTACATGGTAGACCACGTAATGTGTTTGGCACATACAGAGTGTACAAGTGGGAACTAGTGCAAGGTTGGTCCAAAAGAGACTACATTACCCTATAGACCCCTATGGCCCCACTGCATTATCCATTGGGATAACTTTCTCAAAACTTAATGTGAATAGGACTGAGGCTTGGTTGACATCTGCGATGGAGGTTCCGCAGACATCTACACAACAGAAACCCACGACGCCCGACGGAACATATTAATAACAATGGCTCTGTCAGGTTTCCGCTGTGGTATCTGTCATTTAGACGGAAAAATTAGCGCCTCTTGCTCAATATTTTTTTCCATAATTCCAAATAGAACATGCGACGGAAGGTTCCGAATAGAACATATGAACCAGGCCTTAATGTGTGTTAGATACAGGGCCAAAGTTTGTTTGAAGGATTTTAGGGAAAAAAATTTCTAATCCTTTATTCTTTAGATAAACCCCCACCTGAGGTGTCTGGCAAAGACTTAAGGGGGTCATGCACCTGCAATAGCTGTAAAGCCCTTTCTAACAAGTGTGCAGATCTTCTCAAGGTGGAGACGGGAGTAAATCGGCCATGATGACATTCAACAAGACGCATCCTTATTTCCCCAAAGCATGCTAAACAAATGTTTGCCAAATATTTAATACTGTGGCCCAGCCCTGTAATATTAGTAGGTTCAGATAGCATTAGTATAATGTCTATGGCCACATTTAAAGGGGCGTTTCCACCATAGACTTTGATGGCAAACTGGTAGGAAATTACATCAAAGTGTGATTTACGTGGATCCCACATCTGGGACCCCAAAAGGGTCTCCAGAATAGGGAGCCAGTCGAACTTGTGCATGAATCTCCATTCCGTTCTATGGGAATTCCCAGTACAGATGAGTGCTGTGTTTGGTTGTATTCAGAACTGCCATAGAACAGAATGGAGAGTCGTAAACAAGCATGACCAGTTCTCCATTCTGAGCCGACACTCTTGGGTGCCCATTCTAATACTGCCCCGATGAGGACCCTGACAGGATTTCTGCCAGTACTGCCCCGATGGGCCCCTTGACAGGACTACTGCCAATACTGCCCCGATGGGCCCCCTGACAGGAGCACTGCCCCAATGGACCCCCTGAAAGGAGCACTGCCAATACTGCCCTGATGGGCCTCCTGACAGGAGCACTGCCAATACTGCCCTGATGGGCCCCCTGACAGGAGCACTGCCAATACTGCCCCGATGGGCCCCCTGACAGGAGTACTGCCCCAATGGACCCCCTGAAAGGAGCACTGCCAATAGCCCTGATGGGGCTCCTGACAGAGCATGCCAATACTGCCCTGATGGGCCCCCTGACAGGAGCACTGCCAATACTGCCCCGATGGGCCCCCTGACAGGAGTACTGCCCCAATGGACCCCCTGAAAGGAGCACTGCCAATACTGCCCTGATGGGCCTCCTGACAGGAGCACTGCCAATACTGCCCCAATGGGCCCCCTGACAGGAGCACTGCCCCAATGACCCCTGACAGGAGCACTGCCAATACTGCCCTGATGGGCCCCCTGACAGGAGCACTGCCCCAATGGGCCCCCTGACAGGAGCACTGCCAATACTGCCCCAATGGGCCCCCTGACAGGAGCACTGCCAATACTGCCCCGATGGGGCCCCTGACAGGAGCACTGCCAATACTGCCCGATGGGCCCCCTGACAGGAGCAGCCAATACTGCCCTGAAAGGGCCTCCTGACAGGAGCACTGCCAATACTGCCCTGATGGGCCCCCTGACAGGAGCACTGCCAATACTGCCCTGATGGGCCTCCTGACAGGAGCACTGCCAATACTGCCCCAATGGGCCCCCTGACAGGAGCACTGCCAATACTGCCCTGATGGGCCCCCTGACAGGAGCACTGCCCCAATGGGCCCCCTGACAGGAGTACTGCCCCGATGGGCCCCCTGACAGGAGCACTGCCAATACTGCCCCAATGGGCCCCCTGACAGGAGCACTGCAAATACTGCCCCGATGGGGCCCCTGCATATATATTACACAGTGACTGCATTGTCTTCATAATTTTAATTATGAAATGAATGAATAATGTTGCTATAATTTTCTAATTTTAGGTTAAACATTAAAGAAAGTCCAATTTCTGGGGAACGGCAGGGAAGGGAAAATAATCATGAATGACGTGGCCCAAAAGACTGAGGTAGGTACAATATGGACGACTGTATTTCAGCACATGAGATGTAATTATGTATTCATGACAGCCATTATTGTATTTATGGAGCCAGCATTCTGAACTTTTTTATTTGCTATTTAAAAGGAACATTACTACAAAATTTCTGTAAGCGCCGGGGAATGTCACTTCTTTCTCCTGGCGCTTATTTTATGCCGGGGTAACCGGCAGGTATTCATAGCTCTCAATGAGAGCTATGAATTACCATATTTATGGGGTGTATTTCAGGTGTATTGTAGCGCAATTATGCGCCAAATTATACCACGCAAATACGCCATATGAACTTACCCTTAGACGTATACCCTTAAAATGCGCCACATTTAATTGATAAGTTGGGTACCTGTTTAGACTAGCTTGTCTAATTTTGCTAATTCTTTTAACTTACCTAATGCCCTAATTTTGATGCAATTTATGGCTGCATGTTGTTGCACACTAAATCAGGCCCCTTTTTGTTGGGTGAGGCACAGAAGTATCTAGAAACTGTCTAAAACACATAATAAATGTGCTGTAAAGCAGGTACGAATTCTGGTAATATTGCCATAATATATGTGCACCACTCTGTTTGGAGCAGGGCCCTGAGGGGTGGAGCAGGACACCACAGAGAACCCTTGTGTCATGCTTGGCCCCTTACGCCCCACACTAGATATAACTGAGTTTTGGTGTTTTGAGTGTTATTCAAACAATATCAACACATTTACAAAGTTATATAGGTTCTGTAATATCAGATAATATAAACCCTGCAAAAGGCTCAGAACCCAAGAGGTAGAAAGACATAGTAGTGGTGACAGCGCAGCCAAAATCAACACCATTTTCAAACTGACAATTTCCTGCAAAATCACATGGACATAAAAGGAATTGTCCAGTTTTAAAAAAAATTCCCATTAAATGGGGCCAAGGTGGAGGAAAACCGAAAACAAGGCATGCATTCCCCCCGGTAACCCGCCACTGCCGGTTAGTAGAACCTCATCCAACAGAAGAGGCTCATACTCCATTCATTCGCTATGGAGTGCAAGCCTCTGCTGCTGGGAGGCCCTTGGCACAGGAGGTAAAGAGGAGCTGATCTCAGGGCTCTAAAGTAGCAGTGGTGGGGGACCGGGAAGGAAGTATGCCTTTTTGTTTTCTTTTTAGATTTTCACCCACCCTGACCTAATCAACCCATTGAATGTTTGTTTTAAAAAAACTGGAACCTTTAAAATTATTTGAAAAAAAGCACAGAAATATAGTAAAATCACGACTGGATATTACCTTAAAGGGGTTGTCTCACCATGGTGTTTCTCTGAGCGACAGGTATTTGCAGATTCATGCTTCCGGTCTCTTCCTTGTTATACTGTGGGTGGTTCTGTAGCAGCGATTAGCATATCGAATCCATATTCCCAGCTGTGGGGGGATCTTAGGCTGTAGGTGGATCTGTAGCAGCGATTAGCATGTCAGCTCCATATTCCCAGCTCTTCGAATTGCACAGATATAACTGCAGGAGATGTAATCTATAGTCCACTAAATTACAGAACTCACAGTAAACAATCAAAGGTAATTAGTCTCCTTTGTTTGTTAGAAATAACACACTCTGTTTTCAAGCTGCCGGCGTCCTGTGTGCCGACCTGTGGTGATGTCACTCACTATTTTAATATAAGACAAAAAACAGAGAGAGAGAAGGGGAGAGCAGGATGGTAACCAGAGAAACCTGAGTGCACTCAGAGCTGATAAAATCTGTTACCTCCTGACCAAGAAAAAATCAAAAGAAGAATGTATTCAGAAAACGTCTTGATTTAAAGGGAACCTGTCACATAGATTATGCCCCCCTTGCGGAGGGCAGCACAAGCTAGTGTCAGACCTGCTGTTCCCTGCGCTGTGTCCCTTATTCTGTAAGATGAGCATTTAATGCTCAAATACTTTTCATGAGTAGGTGTTAACCCCACCCGCCAAAAGTCTAGCCCCGCCCACTGACAGTTATTCACATGTTTCTACCTATTCAAAGTAATAGGTTTATCAGTTGAGGTGGGCGGGGTTAGCCTCAGATGGGCGGGGTTTGAAAAAAACGGACTCTTTTCATGACTCTTTTCTGGCTGAAAACTGCAGATTTGAGCAGTAAATACACGAAAACTACAGCATCTTACAGAATAAGGGACACAGCCCTGGAAACAGCAGGTCTGTCACTGGCTTGTGCTGCCCTCAGCAAGGGGGGCATAAACTAGGTGACAGGTTCCCTTTAAGGTTCTTCACATGTTGAAAGCTAATCACTGCAGTGAGACATCACCCCGGGATCGCGATTGCTTCATGTATTTCTAGCCAGACTTTGTGTTGGTTAGGTTTATGATGGATAGTTGAAGCAATTAGGCTTTCACATTCTATAGTACGACTTTTTAAGCTTTATTATTTTAAGGACCAAATTGCTATCAACTTAAAATATTCATCTGGACTGCAGCAGGAGTTCAATCATTTCAATCTGAAAGTCACAAGAGAAATCCTCATGAAGCCCCAGATTTATTATTTTTGTATATTGTCTTGAAGAATATTTTACAAAGACCCTTCTCTGAACCATATTAAAGTTCTATCAGTATTTTCCAGTATTTACAAGTAATTCGCAAGAATTTTAGGACTTTATATAATACAGTTGTTTACAAAGTGTAATGGTCTAGATACACCCATCAGCTGTAACATTAGAAGTAGACAGACGAGAGAGACATGAATAGCACTGATTATCTGGTGACAATGGCGCCCGAAAGTGACTAGTCAGTTCTTGATGTTGATGGGCAAATGTAAGGATCTGTGCAACCCTGACAAGGGCTAAAATATGATGTCTATATATCTGGGTCAGAGCATCTCCAAAATGGAAGGTCTGGTGGGGTGTTCTGGGTCTGCCGTGGTTACTACCTTCCAAAAGAACTCTAAGGAAGGGCAACTGATGGCCAGCCCATGCTGCAAGGAAGGATAACCAGTGACCAGCCAATGCTCAAGGAAGGACAAAGGGTGACCAGCTCATGCTCAAGGAAGGATAACGGGTGACCAGCCCATGCTCCAAGGAAGGATAATGGGTGACCAGCCCAAGCCCCAAGAAAAGATAACCAGTGACCAGTCTATGCCCCAAGGAAGGATAACCAGAGATCAGCCCATGCTCCAAGAAAAGGTAACCAGTGACCAGCCTATGCCCCAAGGAAGGATAACCGGTGACCAGTCCATGCTCCAAGAAAAGGTAACCAGTGACTAGTCCATGCTCCAAGGAAGGCTAATGGGTGACCAGCCCAGCCCCAAGAAAAGATAGCCAGTGACCAGCCTATGCCCCAAGGAAGGATAACCAGAGATCAGCCCATGCCCCAAGGAAAGGTAACCAGTGACAAGCCTATGCCCCAAGGTAGGATAATGGGTGAACAGGGCCAAGCCCCAAAAAAGATAACCAGTGACCGCCTATGCCCCAAGAAGATAACCAGAGATCAGCCCATGCTCCAAGAAAAGGTAACCAGTGACCAGCCATGCCCCAAGGAAGGATAACAGAGATCAGCCATGCTCCAAGAAAAGGTAGCCAGTGACTAGTCCATGCTCCAAGGAAGGATAATGGGTGACCAGCCCAAGCCCCAAGAAAAGATAACCAGTGACCAGCCCATGCCCCAAGGAATGATAACCAGAGATCAGCCCATGCTCCAAGAAAAGGTAACCAGTGACCAGCCTATGCCCCAAGGAAGGATAATGGGTGAACAGCCCAAGCCCCAAGAAAAGATAACCAGTGACCAGCCTATGCCCCAAGGAAGGATAACCAGAGATCAGCCCATGCTCCAAGAAAAGGTAACCAGTGACCAGCCCATGCCCCAAGGAAGGATAACCAGAGATCAGCCCATGCTCCAAGAAAAGGTAGCCAGTGACTAGTCCATGCTCCAAGGAAGGCTAATGGGTGAACAGCCCAAGCCCCAAGAAAAGATAGCCAGAGACAAGCCAATGACCCAAGGAAGGATAACCAGAGATCAGCCCATGCTCCAAGAAAAGGTAACCAGTGACCAGCCCATGCCTCAAGGAAGGATAACCAGAGATCAGCCCAAGCCCCAAGAAAAGATAACCAGTGACCAGCCCATGCTCCAAGGAAGGATAAACAGAGATCAGCCCATACTCCAACGAAGGATAACCGATGACCAGCCCATGCTCCAAGGAAGGATAACCAGAGATCAGCCCATACTCCAAGGAAGGATAACCAGTGACCAGTCCATGCTCCAAGGAAGGATAACCAGTGACCAGTCCATGCTCCAAGAAAGGATAACCGATGACCAGCCCATGCTCCAAGGAAGGATAACCGGTGATCAGCCCATGCTCCAAGAAAAGATAACCAGTGACTAGCCCCAGTGACCAGCCCATGCTCTAAGAAAAGATACCCAGTGACCAGACTGGATCTGCTGCTATTGTCTTTGTGCTGATACCACAGGACACCTTCTGAAGGCTTGTGGAGTCTGGGACTTCAGAAATCAGAGCTGTTTTGGCTACACAATATTAAGCATAAAATTAGTTTTATGTTATGGCTGATCTTGTATATTTAAGTCGATTCTTCTATAACATTACATTTAAAAAAGTCATATTTAATATTGATTTGATTTCTGGGATGGGTTTACTTTCCCATGTACATAATACAAACATTTCAGGGGTTCCGGCTTCTGTGTAACTGTTTCTTATTTAGTAGATATAATTTTCATAAGATCCATGGTTGGATTATTCTTACCAGGTCAAGGTTAATGGCGGTAAGATGCAGCTCCAGTTATAGTCATATCTCTACACTTTATAACAATATCTAAGCTTATCTGATTTGTCTGTCTACTCTCATACCCTTCATTGGCTTTAGTAGATAGCACAGTGAGGTGACACAGCAAGGGCTGTGCATTTGTTGATGCTTTTTGTGACTCTGTGACAAAACTATAGCTCCAAATGCCTGCAGCTACCCTCTGGGATCAGCTATAAAGGAAAGGGGACCGAAGAAGAAATATAGCCCACAGGGAAGCAAGGGAACCCCCTGGAAATGGTAGACCTGGGACTGCTTTTCAGGGAGAAAGGCAGAATGCATGATAGTATGTGCAGTCATGTACAGTAGCTGTAGGGTGGGCACCAAGGATGAACTCCACTGGTGGGCACCAAGAATGATCTTTGATAGTGGGCCCCAAGAATCATCAACTCCACTGGTGGGTCCCAAGAATCATCAACTCCACTGATGGGCCTCAAGAATCAACTCTACTGGTGGGCCCCAAGAATCATCAACTCTACTGGTGGGCCCCAAGAATCATCAACTCCACTGGTGGGCCCCAGAATCATCAACTCCACTGGTGGGCCCCAAGAATCAGCAACTCCACTGGTGGGCCCTAAGAATCAACCACTGGTGGGCCCCAAGAATCAACTCCACTGGAGGGCCCCAAGGCAGGCCAACTCCACTGGTGGGCCCCAAGAATCAACTCCACTGGAGGGCCCCAAGAATCAACTCCACTGGTGTACCCTCAAAATCAATTCCACTGGTGGGCACCAATAATCAACTCCACTGGTGGGCCCCAAGAATCAACTCCACTGGTGGGCCCTCAAAATCAATTCCACTGGTGGGCCCCAGGAATCGGCTCCACTGGTGGGCCCCAAGAATCGGCTCCACTGGTGGGCCCCAAGAAGCAACTCCACTGGTGGCCCCCAAGAATCAACTCCACTGGTGGGCCCCAAGAATCAGCTCCACTGGCGGCCCCCAAGAATCATTTCCACTGGTGGGTCCTAAGTAGCAACTCCACTGGTGGGCCCCAAGAATCATCTCCACTGGTGGGCCCCAAGAAGCAATTCCACTGGTGGGTCCTAAAGCAACTCCACTGGTGGGCCCCAAGAATAAACTCCACTGGTGGGCCCCAAGAAGCAACTCCCCTTGTGGGCCCTCGAAATCAATTCAACTGGTGGGCCCCAAGAATCGGCTCCACTGGTGGGCCCCAAGAATCGGCTCCACGGGTGGGCCCCCAGAATTCACCCCACGGGTGGGCCCAAGAATCACCTCCACTGGTGAGCCCCAAGAATTCACTCCACTGGCGGGCCCCAAGAATCAATTCCACTGGTGGGTCCTAAGAAGCAACTCCACTGGTGGACCCCAAGATCAACTCCACTGGTGGGCCCAAGAATCATCTCCACTGGTGGGTCCTAAGAAGCAACTCCACTGGTGAGCCCCAAGAATCATCTCCACTGGTGGGCCCCAAGAATCAACTCCACTGGTGGGCCCCAAGAAGCAATTCCACTGGTGGGCCCCAAGAATCAATTCCACTGGTGGGTCCTAAGAAACAACTCCACTGCTGGCCCCAAGAATCATCTCCACTGGTAGGTCCCAAGAATCAACTCCACTGGTGAGCCCCAAGAAACAACTCCACTGGTGGGCCCCAAGAATCAGCTCCAATGGTGGGCCCCAAGCAGCAATTCCACTGGTGGGCCCCAGGAAACAACGCCACTGGTGGGCCCAGGAAATAAACGGCACTGGTGGCCCCAAGAATAAACTCCACTGGTGGGCCCCAAGAATCAACTCCACTGTTGGCCCCAAGAATAACCTCCACTGGTGGGCCCCAAGAAGCAAAACCCCTGGTGGCCCCAAGAATCATCTCCACTGGTGGGCCCAAGAATCATCTCCACTGGTGGGCCCCAACAATCATCTCCACTGGTGGCCCAAAGGATCAACTCCAATATTGGCCCCAAGAATCATCTTCACTGATGGGCCCTAAGAATCAAAACCACTGGTGGGCCCCAAGAATCAGCTCCACTGGTGGGCCCTAGGAATCACCTTCACTCGGGGGATTCAAGCACCCCAGTCTGAGACTGACGAATTTTCAGTAATTTGATTTAAATAATATTTCCAGCCAATCTTTGTAATCCACAGATCATTTGCAACATTTTCTTTTTACTTACATTGAGATATTACATTGTTACATTTTGGGCAAAAACAAGCTCCACTGCCATATTGGTTGTCACTTCGGCTTATGCTCTAACAAGTGAAGTACTAGTTTATGGTCATTTTGAAGCTTTGGTTGGAAATTCTCTTCCATGGCTAGTTTATCAGATTCCTTGTGTCTTGCCTAGATATTTAAGCTCAGTAAAGTTGCCTATACAGTTTGCCTGTGATTTGACCATATTACCACCATTGAAAAGTCAGCCTTTACAGCTGTCTACACTGCAAGTTAAAAATTATCTCAATTACTACATTGTATATGTATGGAAAATTCAAATTACCATTGTTTTTTCAACTATTAGATCTAAGATTCTGTTCTGATTGTTTTTTTCATATCTCTTTGTAGCAAATAAAGTTAGATTTTTTTCCTGATATTTTATACCGGGGATTTTTAGCTCTGTATTATAACATAAAACAAAATGGTATTAAGATGTATTTTCTCTAAGGTCGCTTTCACACAAGGTATATATGTTGCAAATTACAACTTTTCAGTAGCTGAAAAAAAAAAGCGCCGCTGTATTAGAGTAGCAGAAAAGTGTGTAAATTTTAAATTGTATCTGTACTTAAAAAAGTAAAAAAAATATATATTTTTGCTTATTTTTTTATTTCTCATATCAATATCAATCTTATTTTTTTTAAAATTCTGAAATCAGGCAGTTTTCACTTTGGTCTAATAATTGTCTGACACTTCCTGTTCTGAAGAGAAATATTTTTAGCAGTCTCCCCATTATCAGCACAAGCAGGATAACACTGAAAGGTGACACCAATGTGTATAGATAACACAGGATCCACCAGTCACAATAGGAGATGTCACAGCTCCCCCTGTCCTCCTCCCTGCACACTGATTTCTTCCCAGGTCACAGAGCATGCTCACAACACTCTCCTATAGAAGTCAATGGGTCTGCTCCTGTTCACAGGCTCCTATGTCCATGAAGCTGCTGTAAAGCATCTCTCTAAGGGCTTGTTCACACGGCTTATTCTGGGATGGATTGCAGCCGTACTGCGCGCCGTATTTGCGCTCCAATATGGCTGAAATCAGTCCCAGGCATTACGGTAATCCACAGTTCTCATAGAGAACTATGGATTCCGTCTATGGATTGACATGTCAATTATTTACAATGTGTACGCGCCGTGAATTATGAATGTCTATGGGGCCGAGGAGCTGCCGGCCCCCCCGCCCCGCCCCCCGCTGCACGGCAGCCGGCGTAATTGCGGGGCGAAATCTGTCCCCGCAATTACGTCGGCAATAAGCCGTGTGAACTAGCCCTTAATGCTGTTAAAAGCAGCTCAGGCAAAATGGCCGCCCCCATAATCATATACAGAGAAAAGGATTAAAAAAAATCTACAATCACAAAAATAAAACAGCTAAGAATAAGAAATATATAAATAATAGTAATCAGTATCTCATTTTAATTAGTAAAAAGATATATGGTGGCAGATTCCTTTTAAATAAATCTCATTCATATGCATACATAAAAATCTGCACTATATCCGCAAAGAAACACCTGTCGTGCAGATATGAAGTCGGCAGCACATCAGTTAACATAGCAGAAATGCTGAGGATTTAGGGCTTGTTCACACGACGTTTTTGTGATCCGTTTTACGGATCTAACAATTGTCAGTGTGATTAACATTGCTTTCAATGGCAAAAGCGCATCGCTGTTCCCACGGGAGATCGCCGACGCGCCTTTGAGGGCTCTCCTGCGCTTTTCGGATCCGCTTTAAGAATTGACATGTCAATTCTTCTTGCGTTCTGCGCAAGTGAAAGCCCATAGGAGATAATGGAGTCTGCTTTTGGCACCTGTCCAAAAGCGCTTCACACTCTGGGCACGTATCGGCTGCGCTTTGCATCCTGAAAGCAGATGCGAAAAGCGCAGTGCACAGCTGATGGATCGGAGGTGAGTGTGACTGCAGGGGGCAGGATCGTTGGATGGAGGTGTTGCTGCCGCGCTCGGCACAGCCGAGCAGAGTGTGCTGCCGACGCCGCCACCGGGCTCGGGACTCTGATGCTGGCGCCACCGCCGGGCTCGGGACTCTGATGCCGGCGCCGCCGCCGGGCTCGGGACTCTGATGCCGGCGCCGCCGCCGGGCTCGGGACTCTGATGCCGGTGCAGCCGCCGGGCTCGGGACTCTGATGCCGGTGCAGCCGAGCAGAGTTTGCTGTGCCAAGTATAGTGTGCTGCTGCTGCCGCCGCTGAAGATGAATGGAGAGTCTGGCGCTGCCGGTGACGAATGGAGAGTCGGGCGCAGCAGGAGACGTATGGAGAGTCGGGCGCAGCAGGAGACGAATGGAGAGTCGGGCGCAGCAGGAGACGAATGGAGAGTCGGGCGCAGCAGGAGACGAATGGAGAGTCGGGCGCAGCAGGAGATGAATGGAGAGTCGGGCGCAGCAGGAGACGAATGGAGAGTCGGGCGCAGCAGGAGACGAATGGAGAGTCGGGCGCAGCAGGTGATGAATGGAGAGTCAGGCGCAGCAGGTGATGAATGGAGAGTCGGGCGCAGCAGGAGATGAATGGAGAGTCGGGCGCAGCAGGAGAAGAATGGAGAGTCGGTCGCAGCAGGAGATGAAAGGAGAGTCGGGCGCAGCAGGAGACGAATGGAGAGTCGGGCGCAGCAGGAGAAGAATGGAGAGTCGGGCGCAGCAGGAGACGAATGGAGAGTCGGGCGCAGCAGGAGATGAATGGAGAGTCGGGCGCAGCAGGAGATGAATGGAGAGTCGGGCGCAGCAGGTGATGAATGGAGAGTCGGGCGCAGCAGGTGATGAATGGAGAGTCGGGCGCAGCAGGTGATGAATGGAGAGTCGGGCGCAGCAGGTGATGAATGGAGAGTCGGGCGCAGCAGGTGATGAATGGAGAGTCGGGCGCAGCAGGTGATGAATGGAGAGTCGGGCGCAGCAGGAGACGAATGGAGAGTCGGGCGCAGCTGGAGATGAATGGAGAGTCGGGGTCAGCAGGACCTGACTGGAGAGTCGGGCGCAGCAGGTGATGAATGGAGAGTCAGGCGCAGCAGGTGATGAATGGAGAGTCGGGCGCAGGAGGGGACGAATGGAGAGTCGGGCGCAGCAGGTGATGAATGGAGAGTCGGGCGCCGCAGGAGACGAATGGAGAGTCGGGCGGCGCAGGTGACGAATGGAGAGTCGGGCGCAGCAGGTGATGAATGGAGAGTCGAGCGCAGCAGGTGACGAATGCAGAGTCGGGCGCAGCAGGTGACGAATGGAGAGTCGGGCGCAGCAGGTGATGAATGGAGAGTCGAGCGCAGCAGGAGATGAATGGAGAGTCGGGCGCCGCAGGAGACGAATGGAGAGTCGGGCGCCGCAGGTGACGAATGGAGAGTCGGGCACAGCAGGTGATGAATGGAGAGTCGGGCGCAGCAGGAGACGAATGGAGAGTCGGGCGCAGCAGGTGACGAATGGAGAGTCGGGCGCAGCAGGTGACGAATGGAGAGTCGGCGCAGCAGGTGATGAATGGAGAGTCGGGCGCAGCAGGTGATGAATGGAGAGTCGGGCGCAGCAGGTGACGAATGGAGAGTCGGGCGCAGCAGGTGACGAATGGAGAGTCGGGCGCAGCAGGTGACGAATGGAGAGTCGGGCGCAGCAGGTGACGAATGGAGAGTCGGGCGCAGCAGGTGACGAATGGAGAGTCGGGCACAGCAGGTGATGAATGGAGAGTCGGGCGCAGCAGGAGACGAATGGAGAGTCGGGCGCAGCAGGTGACGAATGGAGAGTCGGGCGCAGCAGGTGACGAATGGAGATTCGGGCGCAGCAGGTGATGAATGGAGAGTCGGGCGCAGCAGGTGATGAATGGAGAGTCGGGCGCAGCAGGTGACGAATGGAGAGTTGGGCGCAGCAGGTGACGAATGGAGAGTCGGGCGCAGCAGGTGACGAATGGAGAGTCGGGCGCAGCAGGTGACGAATGGAGAGTCGGGCGCAGCAGGTGATGAATGGAGAGTCGGGCGCAGCAGGTGATGAATGGAGAGTCGGGCGCAGCAGGTGATGAATGGAGAGTCGGGCGCAGCAGGAGACGAATGGAGAGTCGGGCGCAGCAGGTGATGAATGGAGAGTCGGGCGCAGCAGGAGACGAATGGAGAGTCGGGCGCAGCAGGTGATGAATGGAAAGTCGGGCGCAGGAGAGAGAGAGAGACTGACTCTGAAAACTTATCCGTTACCGCTAAACGCAAGTGAAAAGCATGCAATACGGATCCACATAAAGTGTCACCTCTTGCGTTTTTCGGATCCGCTCAAACGTCGAGTGAACAAGCCCTTACTGTTTATTTTCCAGTAAAAAATTATAAAAAATAATAAATTAGCAGATTTTGGTGTGGAAACCCTGAAGATGTACAATAAAATCTGTAGATTGCTAAATTTAAATAAATTGCTTTCTTAACAAAAACATTTACATATTCAGCTCCAAAATCTGCAGTAAAATCAGCACAGTTTGGTGTGGATTTACTTCTGCATTTCCATCCTTTGTGGAAGCACATTTGAGCTTGTAAGTGGTTCGTTAACCCTTTATTGTATCTAAAAAGACTAATGAGATCAGTAAAAAGGGTATTTTCTACCCAGGAACAGCGCCAGTCCTGCATGTGAAGTGTTTTACATTGCAAGATTTGTCATACATGAGACCAAGCTGCAATACCAGGCATAACTCATTGGCAAGCTTAGCGCTGTTTATAAAATAAATGGACCCTTTTTACTAATCTCTTACTTCCCCACTATAAACTTTGATGGCATATCAATAGGATATGCCATCAAAGTCTAATAGGTGGGAGTCCCAACCGTATGGTGGGAATGGGACCCTGAAAGTGTTGGCTCAGAATGAAGAGCCGACCGGCACATTGGTGCACGACTCTCTATTCTGCTCTATGGGAGTTCTGAGTACAGCTGAACACAGCGCTCCCCTTTACCGGGAACTCCCATAGAACAGAATGGAGAACACAGCGCTCCCCTGTACTGGGAACTCCCATAGAACAGAATGGAGAACACAGCGCTCCCCTGTACTGGGAACTCCCATAGAACAGAATGGAGAGAACACAGCGCTCCCCTGTACTGGGAACTCCCATAGAACACAATGGAGAACACAGCACTCCCATAGGACAGGAAGGAGAACACAGCACTCCCCTGTACTGGGAACTCCCATAGAACAGAATGGAGAGAACACAGCGCTCCCCTGTACTGGGAACTCCCATACAGCAGAATGGAGAACACAGTGCTCCCCTGTACTGGGAACTCCCATAGAACAGAATGGAGAACATAGCGCTCCCCTTTACTGTGATCTTCCATATAAGAGATTGGATTACATAGCTCTCCGCTGTACTGAGAACTCCCATAGAACAGAATGGATAACACAGCGCTTCCCTGTACTGGGAACTCTCATAGAACAGAATGGAGAACACAGCGCTCCCCTGTACTGGGAACTCCCATAGAACAGAATATAAAACACAGAGCTCCCCTGTACTGAGAACTCCCATAGAACAGAATGGAGAACACAGCGCTCCCCTGTACTGGGAACTACCATAGAACAGAATGGCGAGAACACAGCGCTCTCCTGTACTGGGAACTCCCATAGAACAGAATGGAGAACACAGTGCTCCCCTGTACTGGAAACTCCCATAGCACAGAATGGAAAACACAGCACTCCTCTGTAATGGGAACTCCCATAGAGCAGAATGAGAACACAGCGCTCCCTGTACTGGGAACTCCCATAGAACAGAATGGAGAACACAGCGCTCCCCTGTACTGGAGAGACCAAAGAAAATAATGGAGAACACAGCGCTCCCCTGTACTGGGAACTCCCATAGAACAGAATATACAACACAGAGCTCCCCTGTACTGAGAACTCCCATAGAACAGAATGGAGAACACAGCGCTCCCCTGTACTGGGAACTCCCATAGAACAGAATGGAGAGAACACAGCACTCTCCTGTGCTGGGAACTCCCATAGAACAGAATGGAGAACACAGTGCTCCCCTGTACTGGAAACTCCCATAGCACAGAATGGAGAACACAGCACTCCTCTGTAATGGGAACTCCCATAGAACAGAATGGAGAACACAGCGCTCCCCTGTACTGGGAACTGCCATAGAACAGAATGGAGAACACAGCGCTCCCCTGTACTGGGAAGACCCATAGAACAGAATGGAGAACACAGCGCTCCCCTGTACTGGGAAGACCCATAGAACAGAATGGAGAACACAGCGCTCCCCTGTACTGGGAACTCCCTATAGAACAGAATGAAGAGTCGTGCACAATTGTGACCATGTTCTCTATTATGAGCCAAGACTTTCGGGAGCCTGTTCCCTAGATAGGTGCGGATCATACCACTGGGGTCTGCACCTATCAGACTTTCATGGCATATCCTAGCGATATGCAAGCAAAGTCTATTGCAGAAACACCCCTTTAATGCAGGCATGTAAATGTTCTGGTGATATTTTAGAGTAGTCACCATAGGGGCAGAGATTTTCCGGACTTCCTATACTCATCCTAAAAACGCTACAGTAAGAGGCAGACACAGCATTTATGCAACTGAGGCAGCTGCAGAGGGGCCCAGTAGGTAAGAGGGCCCATGGTCACCTGAAAGCTTTTATTTTTGGAAAACCCCATGGCATTCACACTGGTACATACTGCAAATATGAAGACATTTTTATTCCACCAAAGATACATCCAAAACAACCATGGTGTAAAGTTACAAGACTGAGGCGACTATTCGGTCAAATAAATGACCTGATTCATGTGGGTTACAATCAGAGTAGAGGTTACCACTTAGGGCTCATTCACACGGCTTAAAATGGGACTGACTTCAGCCGTATTGCGCGCCGTATTTGCGCTCCAATACGGCTGAAATCCATCTCAGTCATTATGGTAATCCACAGTTCTCATAGAGAATTATGGATTCCGTCTCCTCTCCCCGCTTGGCGAATATGGCGAGCGGGGAGAAAGTGACATGCACGTTATCCCGGTGGGATACGCACCGTGGATAATGAATGTCTATGGGCCGGCGAGCTGCCGCTCCCCCCGCCCCGCCCCGTTGCACGGAATCGGGGTAATTGCGGGGGCGAAATCCGTCCCCGCAATTACGTCGGCAATAAGCCGTGTGAACTCCGCTTTAGTGTAATATAGGTCTGTCCAATAAGTCTAGAAAATTCAATGTGGTTGCTGTAGTAGAGGTGGTAAGGAGAGGTGTCCACAGAGGTGAAAACATGGCAAGATGGTGGTCTCCTTAAAGCTGCTTTTTACTCTAAAGAAGTTGTTGGCTAACAAATACTGGTGGATTGTTAGAGCACCCCCTTATATTTCTCTATGATGAGATATTGGATACCAAGGGGCCCATATTCTGTTCTTGCACATGGGCCCTCAACTGTCCGTGTCCACCTCTGACTACAGTCATTCTCTCTCTAATCTGAAATGGCTAATACAAGATAACAACAGTCACCTTGGAACTTCACAGCAGGGATAAGAGAGAAAGACTTTAGGTTTAGTTCCCCTTTAACATACTTCTAATGATATAATAACAATAACATGCCTAAAATACAGCTCCGGAAAATTTGGATCACTTTCTGTCCTTCCTCTTTGTTTTCTGTCTATTAGTCTTCTTCAAAACCTGTCATGTTCCTTTCCTGTTTTTCTCATCTTTAAGATTCTGCTTTCTACATCTAAACCTGTCCAAAAAACCTACATCCCCAAACTTGGCAAAGGAGATGTAATGAATAAGTTTGAAGCCATGCAGAAAGCCAGAGAGGAGAGGAGCCAGAGAAGAACCACGGAGGAGAAGCAGCGGAGGAAAGAGCAGCATAATAGGGAGAGGATCTGGAACAAGCGCAAGCAAGAGGTTCTCTGCACTGCTGTCAATTCTCTGTTTTGAATGCTAGCCTTAATTTAGTGTTGCTCGGATAGGTCTCTGCCTGGTTCGAAAACAGTTCGAGAACTTGTCAAGATATTTGGAACATTCCATATCCGAATTCTATTAAGTTCTAGAAGGGAAACATTTTGGATGTGTTTTCTGGCCTCTCGAAAACACCTATAGCAGCCTCAAAATTGCATAAGGTTAGGGTAACCCAAACCCTTATTCTAACCCCAGCTAAAATGTGAACCCAAACCTTAACAATAACCTGAACCCAAGATCCTTCTCACGATTAGGCTAAGGGATGGTTTTCTGGTGCTCACCTTAATTAGTGATGCTTAGATAGACCTCTGGTTCAACCGCAGATCAGCTAAGCTTGTCAAGATTTTTGGCAAACCTGTAACTGAATTCAATTAAAGTCGAGTAGGGAAAAGTTTTGAAGGTGTTTTTTGGGCTCTAAACAGCACCTACAGCAGACAAATGCCTCCAAATAACATAGGGCTAGAGTAAACCTTAACCCTTATTGTATGTTCACACGGCTTATTTTGGGGCGCATTTCGCTTCGTATTTGGAGCGTACTGCACTCTAATACGAGCGAAATGCGCCCCAATCATTACGGTAATCCACAGTTCTCAGAGAACTATGGATTACGCCTCCTCTCCCCGGGCGTACAATATGATCGTATTGTATGCGCAGGGGATAATTGACTAATGCGTGTCAATGGGGCCGGCGGGCTGCTGGCACCCCCGCCTTGTGGGAGTACGCACCGATCAGCACGACTTCCGAAGACCCGGTGTAATTGCGGGGTGTACTGTATGCCCCGCAATTAAGCCATGTGAACATATCGTTAATTCCAACCCTAAGGTCAACTAAAACTTCAACCCGAACCTTAAGCATAACCTCAGCCCAGAGTTTTTCTGGTGCTAGCCTTAATTAGTATTGCTGGAATAGGTCTCTTTTCTGTTCAACAGCAGTTCAGTCGAACTTGTTAAGATATTCAAAACATCCAGAAACCTAATTCTATTAAAGGGGTTTTGCCACGATCTCATTTCATACCTCCTGCATCCAGCTCTTCAGCTCTGTGTGCTCAGGAGGGGGCGTGTGTGATTTGTTTGAATTGCCTATCATGTGACCCAGCAGGATGACATCAACAGGCCTTTCCTCTCTCTAGGCAAAGAAAGGTCTGTTTATGTATAGAATTGTAAGTAGCTATACTGTAGCTCAGAGGTAACATTTTTGCTTTACAGCACAAGGGTCCTTGGTTCAAATCTCTGCAGGAACTTAACTTGTGGATATTTTTTCTCTTTATCAATCCACAGACCTCATTGAGATTTCTTTTTTTTTATTTTCACTGTTTGGCCTATTACTAACTAGTCCAAAGGACAGGAGTAGAATGACAGCACCCGGGGTTTGAATACTCAGTAGCTTCCTGAGAGGAGAGGTGATGTCTGAGCATATGCGACCAGGACTGAGGAGCTCACAGCCCTGGTCGTATCCCCTGGAGACGAGCTGTAAACAATGGATCACTAAAGGAGCAGCTAAGACAAAAATGGTCCAGAATTTTTAATAATGATGAATGGTGAAAATGTTTGTTATTTTATTTTCAAACTTCCCACGTCAATTTTACTTCGTGGCAAAACCCCTTTAAGTTCTAGAGGAGAGGGGTGGGAATTTGGATGTGTTTTCTTTCCTCCTGAAAGCACCTTCAGCAGTCAAATGCATCCAAACTGCATAGGTTTAGGGTAAAGCTTAGCCCTTATTTCAACCATAACCTCAACCATAGCCATAACCTCAGACCAAGTTCCAACTCGAATTAAGGCTTAGTGTAAGGGATGATTTTTCTGGTGTTGCTTGAAGAGGTCTCTGTTTGGTTCAAAAGTAGTTCAGATAAATTTGTCAAGATATGTCCATATCCTAAGCCCATGTTCCAACTTCAACTCAGGTTTGGGGTAAGGGATGGTTTTTCTGGAGCCAGCCTTAATGTTGCTCGACTAGGTCTCTGTTTGGTTCCATAACAAAACTCGTCAAGATATTTGGAACATACTGTACAAAAATTCTATTAAGGTCTAGGAGGGAAAATTTTCTAATGCGCCTTCTGGGTTTTAGAAAGCACCTACAGCAGCCAAATGCCTCTAAACTGCATAGGGTAAACCCCAACTGAAACGCCATCACAAACCCTAACTTTAACTCAAATTATATCTCCAACTCCAACCTAGAGTTTGGGTAAGGGACAATTTTTCTGTTAATCCACTAAAATTTGTTTTTTCACCAACCCAAATAGCTGATCTTCGGGTCAAATTGAACAGTGACCAGATCCAAAATACAACACTAGCCTAAATGCTATTCACGAGTTTTGCCCATAATATTAACATGCAATACACAAACCAGAAAGTGTAACATGCTGATTGACGTCCTTCATCATTGTCACTCTTAATTTTATAAATGATCCACAAGGTCTCTCTCTCTATAACTAGTCCGGGGATGGGGAGTGTGGTCCATGACATGTAGATGTGTCCTGCTTGTAGGCTGAGATAAGTGGCGGAGGGTGAACAGCTCAAAGAAAGAAAGAAAAAAAGATGATTTTGGGATACTCTGTCCAGAGTTGTTTATGCTATTTGTGTCAATGTGCGATGTCTCCAATTTGTATCATTTGAAACTTAAGTTCTCAATGAAATCTGCAGAAAGGTTGGAAAGGGTGAAAACATCTGTATGTCCATAGTGATCTATATATCACATTATATTATACGACTTAATGACTATTTTTCCAGATGAAAGAACTGCTGGCCTCTGATGATGAAGAAGATCAACCGAAACAGGTGGAGAAAGGATTCGTCCCAAAGCTCACTGGTTAGTCGAAACAATGTCAATAAATGTCTAATTTTTTTAACTTCTACTTTGTGTAAAAGACATATGTGTAACGTGAGTGCTTCCTAGTGGTCACTTACTGAAACTGAACATGCCAAAATGTACAGACTAAGCAAGGATACAATGAGTTTTTGTTAAGTTCCATGGTCAGTCTGGAAAGGGACATGCACAAAAAGATATTTCCCATAATGCATTGTCCATATTGAGCATTTGTATTGCACAACATGTATTTCTCATGGATGATAGAAGAAAGGTGCTATATAAACTGCCAATCACTGCATGCACCTCACTAATACATGTAAGAGCAGTACAGGACATATAGTACTGCACTGTACTGTAGAGAGGCGCTATAGACCACCAATCACTGCATGCATCTCACTAATACATGTAAGAGCAGTACAGGACATGTAGTACCGCACTGTACTGTAGAGAGGAGCTATAGACTGCCAATCACTGCATGCACCTCACTAATACATGTAAGAGCAGTACAGGACATGTAGTACCGCACTGTACTGTAGAGAGGCGCTATAAACCACCAATCACTGCATGCACCTCACTAATACATGTAAGAGCAGTACAGGACATGTAGTACTGCACTGTACTGTAGAGAGGCGCTATAGACCGCAAATCACTGATTGCACCCCACTAATACATGTAAGAGCAGTACAGGACATGTAGTACCGCACTGTACAGAGGAGCTATAAACCACCAATCACTGCATGCACCTCACTAATACATGTAAGAGTAGTACAGGACATGTAGTACCACACTGTACTGTAGAGAGGCGCTACTACACTGCCAATCACTGCATGCACCTCACTAATACATGTAAGAGCAGTACAGGACATGTAGTACCACACTTTACTGTAGAGAGGCGCTATAGACTGCCAATCACTGCATGTAGCTCACTAATACAGGGGTTTAACAAGCAGAATGTTCCTGATAATTGGTTGGATCAGTGTCTGGGACATTGTATCTTGAAACCAATCACAGGAAAGACTATTGTATGTTGAAATCTTGTATTCTGAAGCCATAGAAACTTGAGGGAACACAGTATATTACAATTAACCAATGTCCAATCCAATATCCCGATACTGCTGGCAACAAATAAAAACTAATGATCTTTGCAAAACAAATACATAAATTAACAAAATTTAAAAAAAAAATTAAAAAAAATTATACATTTAAAAAAAAAAAAAAAAGAGATGTTCTCAATGATAAGTACATAAGTCTATGTTAATCGTCATTGGAAAAGTCAAAATCCACAACATATCACAAAAACAAATCTTGGTACTTGGCACAGTGTTTGATCTATATATTGGGCCACATCTGACTCACTATACGATCATATATATTTTATTGTAACATCATTAATTTTTTCGCCACCTTTTCCCTATTGTAGATCATTTTAGGGATGAGATAAAGGATTTACTATGGATAGGGTCCATTGTGGGGATGCTCTTATTGAAGCGGTCACCTCTGCCTAGGTGTAAGGGCTTGTTCACACGATGTTTTGGATCCTTTTTACGGATCCGTTTGTGAGGAGTGAAAACTGCATCCGTAAAGCGGATCCGAAAAACGCAAGAGGTGATACTTTATGTGGATCCGTATTGCATGCTTTTCACTTGCGTTTAGCGGATCCGCTTTACAGATACAGATACGGTTTCTCTCTCTCTCCCTTTCTCTCCTCCTCTCTCCTCTCTCCATCTTCTCCTGTGCCCGACTGGCAGCAAACTATGCTCGTGTGTGCCGAGCCCGGCAGCAACACCTCCATCCAACGATCCTGCCCCCTGCAGTCACGCTCACCTCCGATCCATCAGCTGTGCACTGCGCTTTTCGCATCCGCTTTCAGGATGCAAAGCGCCACCGATATGTACCCGGAGTGTGGAGCGCTTTTGGACAGGTGCCAAAAGCGCACGCCAGTATCTCCTATGGGCTTTCACTTGCGTAAAGCGCAATAAGAATTGACATGTCAATTCTTAAAGCGGGTGCGAAAAGCGCAGGAGAGCTCTCATAGGCGCATCGCCGATCTCCCGTGGGAACAGCGATGCTCTTTTGCCATTGAAAGCAATGTTAATCACACTGACAATTGTTAGATCCGTTTTGCGGATCCGTGAAACGGATCACAAAAACGTTGTGTAAACAAGCCCTAAGGGTAATTGTAAGGAATAAATTTTAGTATTTATAGTATAATATTAAAGGATATATGTATATAACTTAGGGTCTTACTACATTTTCTGTGATTTTTGTTATATATTCTCGGTGAACCCCCTGTGATGATGTTTCCAGATTCATTTCAGAAAGCAATAAGGCTGTGCACATCCATATATTTTGAAAAACGTAAGCATAGGTGCACACTGAAAAGGCAATAGCATACATCTAATACAAATATCAGTGGCACACTAAAAACTAAGTGAAACCTCAAGGTATATAGGAATATTGGAAATGCATTACTGCTAAGGAAAATATGAAAACCTGGGACTCTTAGTTTACAGTTTTTGATCAAAGATTGTATTAAGCTCACCTCCCAATAGCGTCAAGGGGATCCCAGTACAGGTGAGTCCCTAACACTAACATGTTACCTCACTAGGAGTCCATTCAGACCACAACATCTCAGGGAGTGATAGGAACCTGCTACTGAATTACCCTGCACTGGTTTAAAAGAGGTAGGCGGAGTGCAGCAAGCCAATGAGGTTGCCATTCCTCAAATAGACTTCAAAAAGCAATAAGGCTGTGCACATCCATATATTTTGAAAAACGTAAGCATAGGTGCACACTGAAAAGGCAATAGCATACATCTAATACAAATATCAGTGGCACACTAAAAACTAAGTGAAATATCAAGGTATATAGGAATATTGGAAATGCATTACTTAGCAGGAGTCTGAATGGACTCCTAGTGAGGTAACATGTTCAGTGTTAGGGACTCACCTGTGCTGGGATCCCCTTGACGCTATTGGGAGGTGAGCTTAAAATAATCTTTGATCAAAAACTGTAAACTAAGAATCCCAGGTTTTTCATATTTTCCTTAGCAGTCATGCATTTCTAATATTCCTATATACCTTGATATTTCACTTAGTTTTTAGTGTGCCACTGATATTTGTATTAGTTGTCCAAATTCATTGCAACTTAACAAATTGTTTTTGAGGGTTTTTTTTTCTCTCATACTCATATACTCAGATCTTTTGGTGTTGTAGGAACAGTTAAAGGAAAGTTTGCAGAAATGGAAAAACAAAGGCAAGATGAAGAAAGAAAAAGGATGGAAGAGGAGAGAAAACGGAGGCAGGAGCAGGATTTGAAGGAGAAGAGGAAAATTCAGCGCGAACTGGCCAAGAAAGCTGAAGAAGTAAGTGTGGTAAACTCTGGGGAGAACTAGGTACTGGTGACAGTAAAGTACCCTAGACGTGACAGTACCCTAGACATTACAGTAGCCTGGTGACAGTACCCTAGACGTGACAGTACCCTGGTGACAGTACCCTAGACGCTACAGTAGCCTGGTGACAGTACCCTAGACGTGACAGTACCCTGGTGACAGTACCCTAGACGCTACAGGAGCCTGGTGAAATTAACCTAGACGCTACAGTACCCGGGTGACAGTACCCTAGACGTTACAGTACCCTGGTGACAGTACCCTAGACCTTACAGTACCCTGGTGACAGCACTCTAGACGTTACAGTACCCTGGTGACAGTACCCTAGACCATACAGTACCCTGGTGACAGTACCCTAGATGCTACAGTACCCTGGTGACAGTACTCTAGACGTTACAGTACCCTGGTGACAGTACCCTAGACGATACAGTACCCTGGTGACAGTACACTAGACGATACAGTACCCTGGTGACAGTACAATAGACGATACAGTACCCTGGTGACAATACCCTAGACGTTACAGTACCCTGGTGACAGTACTATAGACATTACAGTACCCTGGTGACAATACCCTAGACGTTACAGTACCCTGGTGACAGTACCCTGGAGACAGCACTCTAGACGTTACAGTACCCTGGTCACAGTACCCTAGACACTACAGTACCCTGGAGACAGTACCCTAGACGCTACAGTAGCCTTGTGACACGACCCTAGACGCTACAGTAGCCTGGTGACAGTACTCTAGACGTTACAGTACCCTGGTGACAGTACCCTAGACGCTAAAGTACCCTGGTGACAATACCCTAGACGCTACAGTACCCTGGTGACAGTACCCTAGACGCTACAGTACCCTGGTGACAGTACCCTAGACGTTACAGTACCCTGGTGACAGTACCCTAGACGCTACAGTACCCTGGTGACAGTACCCTAGACGCTACAGTACCCTGGTGACAGTACCCTAGACGCTACAGTACCCTGGTGACAGTACCCTAGACGCTACAGTACCCTGGTGACAGTACCCTAGACCTTACAGTACCCTGGTGACAGTACCCTAGACATTACAGTAGCCTGGTGACAGTACCCTAGACCTTACAGTACCCTGGTGACAGTACCCTAGACGCTACAGTACCCTGGTGACAGTACCCTAGACATTACAGCCACCTGACACTGAGTTTTACTTTTTTTCTTTCATTACTAATCCCAGAATTGTTGTTGGATCATAAATGTGCAATGTAGGTCATTATTTAGAAAAAAAATAGCATTAAGCAGACTTTGTAGCACCTGGGCTGATCCAGCTCCTTCTCTAGTGAACCCCTCGTCACTGCAGATGGAAAACTAACACGGGATAGCGGAACAGTTGGTAAATGTAAAAGTCCAATCTATTAAAATATATTCTCATTTATTCGGTATACTGAACACTGTAGAATAAAAATTCAACATCAAAACCGTTTGCTTTTTTTTTGGTCATTTCACATCATCCAAAAATTGGAGTAAAAGGTGACCAAAATGTGGAGTGTATCCCAAAACAGTACCAATAAAATCTACACTTCAGCTTGCAAAAAAAAAAAAATGCGCCCTCACTTAATGAAGACCCCACATATTTGGTATTACCAGAATCGTACCGACCTGCAGAATACAGATAACGTCATATATAGTACGAAGAGTAAATGCTATAAAACAAAACCCATGCAAACATGACGCAAATATGTTTTTTTTACATTTCATCCGACTTACAATTTTTTTACTGTCTCCCGGTACGTTATATGGTGCAGTCCATGGCACCATTAAAAAGTAAATTTCGTTCCACAAAAAACAAGTCCTCATATGTGTATGTAGATGGAAAAATCAAAAAGTAATGCCTTTTGAGGTAGAGGTAGAGAGGAAAAAAATGAAGTGTCATATTATTATGACAACAAACAAACTCTCAAAACAGAATAATCCCTCAGAACAAGGACTATACGAGATTTTCACCTAACGGGAAGATACAGGAGACATTAAAGGTAATATTTCATCAAAAAATGACTTATTGTATAACTCACGTTTTTATGTTAAACAATTTGTTAGGAATTTTTGGTTATTTTTTTTACATTTTCCATCACTTTCAATATTATTTAATAATTCTTAAGTCCTGCAGTTTTCATTTTGGCCACTAGACCTAATAATAGTCTGACTCTTCCTGTTCTGTAGAGAAAGATTTTCAGTCGTCTGCTCATTATCAGCACAAGCAGGGTCAAACTGAAAGGAGACACCAATATGTATAGATAACATAGTATCCACCAGTCACAATGAGAGATGTCACAGCTCCCTCTCCCCCTTCCTGCACACTGACTTATTCCCAGGTCAGAGCATGCCTAGAAAATTCTCCTACAGAAGTCATTAGGACTGAATCAATCTTAAGGCTCCTATGTGCATGAAGCTGGTGTAAAGCATCCCTCTAAATGCTTTTAAAGCAGTGCAAGCAAGAATGCTGTCCCCACAATCATATTTAGACGACTGAATTGAGAAATCTACAGTCAGGAAATAAAAACGGCTAAGAAGAAAAGAATATGTGTCAGGGTCTTGATAGATAGATTCCCTTTAAAGATATTGGAAACTAGACACACGACAAAACACCACACACAAATGAACAGAGCTCAGCTTTCAACAACGACTCGTGCTGCTAAACCAAGAACCTTTATTGAGAGTTTAGCAATTAGCTAATCCACTCAATGAGCTAAGGCTGCACCACATGGTCCGATGATGTGCAAAGAGCATAAGCAGTTGCGATGCAGCCACTCTAAACACACAAAGACGTAGACAGAAAAAGCATGGGGAATCCATGCTGATCTATTGATAATGACACAGTCCTAATGCTACAAGTCACCACTGGTAACATAAAACATTTGCCCACATTCACTAAGACTGACATTCCTTACTCTAATTAGATAAATAAAGAAGTACCGGTAATAAGCAAGAGTAGATTTTGCCAAAATTTTCCTCCATTTCACATACTCAATCAAACAGAACTAAGTCTGCTTCTCAGCTCCTTTCCCATAATGCCTTGTGATTTGCGGATGCTTAGTGGAGGGCAAAACGGCAATTCAAAACTCCACACACCTATATGGTGCTCTCCCCAAGGAGAGATGTTCCTCTTTCTGAAGCACTCATTGCCTCCCACCCAACCAGCCAGTACACTCTGCTCTGCACTGATGTGGGGCAAAACCTTGAAACAGCTGTATGCAGATGGGTGATACTGGCTTGGCTAATATCTATTTTGCTTTCTAAAGATTCAGTGAGTCAGAAGCAAATTGAGGATTTGTTATATCCCATAGAGGGCGCTTGAGCTTCTCAGCTCCTTTCCCATAATGCCTTGTGATATGCAGATGCTTAGTGGAGGGCAAAAAGGCAATTCAAAACTTCATACACTTATATGGTACTCTCTCCAAGGATAGATAATCCCCTTTTTGAAGAACATGATCACTTGGCAAGTAAAAAAAAAATGTTTCAAATTTTTATGCTAAAATTATGCTTAGCATGACACCAAAATCTGATGCAAACTGTATAATCAACGTGGTTTATTAGGTTTATAATCACCATGTATGAAGCCAAAGGTTGAACAGCTGAGTAATTGACCAAGTTTTCTTTCCAACGTTACATGGGCTCATTTGCATTGCATAGACCTTCGACAAGATGTAATTCAATATGGCTGACTATTACTAACACTGTAGCAGCATTAACGTTATGGCCAATATATTGTTAGTCTGCAATCTTTCATTCAACACTAGAAGCATTCTACATTCTGTTTAGTCGATCTATATAATTTGATCTATACATTACATTGTATGATAAATCATATGTACAACGTGTTGACTATAGGACATTTTTTTCTTCATGCAGAAAGTCTTGTAGAAGCCTCGAATCTTCGTTCCCGACTGCAGCAAAAATCTGTAGGGAATCTAATTTTTTTTCCTTTTCAGGTGCCAACAAAAAAAATCTTTCAAATCTAAATCTTCTTGCAGGATTTGATTTTTCAGCTGACTTTTTTTCCCCCTGTTCTTTGAATTGTGAAAAAAAAAAAAAAAATTGAGAAGCTAAGCATAAGCGTATTCTTTTTTGATTTTTTGAAAGGCAAACAGCTTTACAATATAAAAATTCTCATTTAATAGATTGAGGACATTAACTGTGATGGAAGTGACTCGGAAATGGAGGTAATGAGAAATTTATTTAACTAAAATTCCTATCCTTCCTACTTTACTCCTTCTCTGTTTTCTCTCATTATTTTCACTAATACTCACTCAATGAATAGCGGAAGCAGCTTGTTAATGGTAACTTTTATTTTTAGTCCTGGGTATGTAAAATGGTTCTCCTGGTATCATGTAACACAAAAAAAAATTTTTTTCCAGTATAGTAGGTCGTTGTTTTTTTTTTGTTTTTTTAGTATATCTAGAGCTGTACCTGGTCTTTCCATCACTTGAGGAAATGGATTAGTTTGCTGACCTAACCTTTTACGCTGGCCAAGACAAAGTGACTTGTTGGTACCCTCTGGCACTCGAGGAACATGCCCTGAGACCTCCTCTTTAGCTACATTCCTGGTTTACTCAAGCTTTTTTTTGTATGTCTATCTTCATTGACAATGAAGAATATTTTACCATTAAACTCAACAACAACATTCGATGTTTAATGATGGACCCGTTTAATGATGGACATGACTGGAGGCTGGTGGACCCTACTGACTAAAATAGGGCCCATTGTGTTTCCATTGTGGTGTCTGTTATTTTGGAGCCACCAATGCAGATGTGAACTGGCCTCAGACAGTAATGGCCACATGTATGAAAACAGTCTTGTTCTAAGATTTACTTTGTTGCCTAGTGCAACCAATCAAAGTTCCACTTTCATTTCATATAGTGCTCTGTAAAAATGAAAGGGGAGCTCGGATTGGTTTCTATGCGCTCTGATTGCCTGCTATGGGCTCTGATTGGTTGCTATGAGCTCTGATTGGTTGCTATGGGCTCTGATTGGTTGCTATGGGTTCTGATTGGTTGCTATGAGCTCTGGGTGGTTGCTCTGAGCTATGGTTGCTATGAGCTCTGGTTGGCTACTATGGGCTCTGATTGATTGCTATGAGCTATGGTTGCTATGAGCTCTGGTTGGTTGCTATGAGCTATGGTTGGTTGTTATGGGCTCTGATTGATTACTGTGGGCTCTGATTAGTTGCTATGAGCTCCAATTGGTGTCTATGAGCTCTGGTTGGTTGCTGTGGGCAACAAAGAAAGTTTTAGACCTAGACAGTTTCATACATGTCACTCTACATGTCCGAAAACAATATATAAATAAATCTTAGTTAGATCTAATTTTTACTTAAATATAAACCTGAAGAATAATTCCTATTTTCTTTTTTTTTTCCATTGGTTTGTGCTATACACACCAAATGGTCATTGTCCGACACCATCATAAACAGATGTTCAATTAACAATGCAGGTTGATTACAGCAGTAAGAGGGAGACAAGCATCTGCCAACAGAAGAAAGTAACACTTATTAAAATGTAAGAAGACAACTCTAGAGAAATATGACCGTTCTCCATAGAATTCATCACGATACGATCATCAACAAAGTCTTCGTAGATTTCAGATTTTGGAAATACTTCAACGAGTTGAGGAACTAATTTTAGAATCAAGATGTTTTTGTGCTATCAAATAACTCTTCTTCTAACGTCAACCTACTTTCTTCTTTCATAAATTTTAGTTTATGGAGTTTTGGCACTTGGGTTGCTTTATCACCACAAAGAGTAACTAGAATCTTAACTAACCAAGAGGAGTGTCTATTTTGAACAGGAAGCAACGGAGGAAGTAGAGGTAGCCATCACCACAGTCAAGCCAGTCAGATCTCCAGGAAAAATTAACGTCAACTTCGAAGATTTGGAAAAAGAAAGGGAAGAACAAGAAAGAAAAAGACGAGAAGAAGAAAAAAAGAGAAGATATGATGAACATAGGAAGTCATTCCGAGACGCTAAGAGACGGTCTACTGCTATGGTAATGTCTAGATGCTGCCATTATGGGTGTCAACTGTTCCTCTGATAGAAATATGACTACAATCAGAACTAATCTGATTTTGGCATCAAACGTAGGGATATAATGGAGGAAAGTTCCAATACCTAGAAGTTTTGAGGCTATCCCTGTGTTGTGTCCAGTTAAGAAGAGCTGCACGTGACTACTATGTTTATAACTATAAATATCATCTGCCTACACATCTTATTTTCTAAGGATGAAACAGAGACTCAGGACAAGAAGAGCAAGGAGCAAGTGACTCCTGGAAAGCTAAAATTAACCTTTGAAGAGCTAGAGAAAGAAAGGCAAGAAGAACAGAAGAGGCTTGCGGAAGAGGAGGCTCGTCATAGGTTAGAGTCAGAGAGACGAGCCTTTGAGGAGGCGAGACAACATATGGTAATTACTGCCATGATTTCTGTACTTTTTTGTCCTCCCTTACACACAAGGTCCTTCCCCATCACCAATAGGAAAAAAAATTCTGTTTAATTTGGTTTATTTCTTATGATGTCCCAACTATTTGCTTTTTCAAATTGTTGTTGGGAGTTGAACACCATGTTGGGTTTCTTAACACGTATCATCAACTGGACCATAGAGTGATTGGCGGTTTCATTTTTTTTTTCTATTTCTCATAGTGGTCCATTCCAAAAGTCTGAGAAATAACACTTTTTTTTGGGTAATTTTCCCCATTAGTCCAGCATTTGTTCCGTCCTTATGGGCTCAATACATTAAGATTATTATCTTCAAAGAAATGCTATACATATGGTATGTTCACACGGCTGATGTGGATGCTTATTTTTCAGCTTCAAATATTCTTCTGAAAACTGCCTCATATTTAGCAGTTTTCAGATGAGTTTTTGATGAGGTTTTTGAGACGCACGTTTTTAGGTGTGTTTTTGTACGTGGTTTTCTATAGTTTTTATTCTGACATTCAAATTTTGTGCCCGGGCACTGAGAACGGCATCAAAATCAGCCATGTGAACCTACCCATACAATCCACAGATTGTTATTGGTCACAAACATACATGTTTCTAAAGGATCTTGGAATTCAAGATATTTGATGTAACCTATTGAGATATGGGCAGAGAATTTTTGGGGGGTGAGGCATCATATTAAAGAACAATACGGTTAACTTATGCCCGGCTGCGGCATAGTAATAATTTATAGCCGAGTCATACCACTTGGTTCCCACCATCTTTAAGGTGGTTGGCAATGGAGTGTCCATATTCACATTAACTATCCTTGCAGTATGCCATCTGAGAACAATTTTTTGGGTAATTTGCCCCATTAGTCCAGTATTTGGTCTGTCCTTATGGACTGCATATATTAAGATTATCATATTCGAAGAAATGCTATACATATGGTATGCTCAAACGGCTGACTTGGATGCTTATTTTTCAGCGGCTAAATCAACTTCAAATACTCCTCTGAAAACTGCCTCATATTTAGTGGTCTTCAGATGAGTTTTTGCTAATGATTTTGATGAGGTTTTTGAGACGCAAAAACAGTGTCGAAATCAGCCATGTGAACCTACTCATACAATCCACAGATTCTTATCGGTCACACACATACATGCGTTTCTAGAGGATCTGGGAATTCAAGATATTTAATGTAACCTAATGAGATATGGGCAGGCAATTTTTTTGGGTGAGGCATCGTATTAAAGAACAACATGGCCAACTTCTGCCCGGCTGGAAATGTTAAAGCTACGGTTTAGTAATAATTTATAGCCGAGTCATACTACTTGGTTCCCATGGTTGACCGTGGAGTATCCATATCACATTTACGATCCTTGCATTATGCCGTCTGAAAACACTTAGTGAAAATTATAAGCTGAACAAACATTCGTAGCAATGTCAATAAGTCTGTTTTGAATCACCAAATGGGTCCACTTGGAAGAACGGGGAAGGATCTCCTTAAGTAGTTCTACTTATTTGCACTGATATATGTATATGCTACAGACACACTATAAGTGAATGCACACTTGTATTATGGTCACTCCTCAACACAACCCTTCCCTCTTGGGAACCTAATTTCCCTCCGTTCCCTTTTTTTTTAATCCTCGTATACCGGTACCACTTGCATGAATGCCGCATATAACATCCTTATTTTGACTTTAATACTAAGAAACAAGTTTAATTCCATTAAGAAGTCACTTAACCGAAATGTCTTTCAAGATTTGAGGAACTTTAATTTCTCAGCATCTATTTTCTAAAGGTCAGTGATGATGAAGACGACAAGGGCCTTGGTGCCCACAAAGAAGAACCTCGTCCGGGCAAACTGAAATTGAGTTTTGAGGAGTTAGAAAAACAGAGAAAAGAGGAGGAGAGGATGAGAGCAGAGGAGGAGGCGAGGAGGAGAATAGAAGAAGAGAAAAGAGCATTTGCCGAAGCCAGAAAGAGCATGGTAGTGTAGTGTTTGGAGAATGTTTCCTCCCATGTTCCCCCGTCCTGCATGAACTTCCTTTTTCTTTCCGGCAGGACGTTGATGTTCGAATTGAACTCTTGGTTCAATTCTCGCTCACTAATATTTATATGTTGAAATCTGAATTCAGAAAAATAAACTGACAAACTTTCATGGAGGTGGAGGGGTCAATGATCCAGAATGGGACATAAATCAGAGTATCAAAAGGAGGAATTTTTGCTCAGATTATGGTTGGCTAGTTGAATGAGAAACGGGTTCTAGATCTTCAATGAGACCGATTGAAGGTTTGATACAACTTTATTGTAAATATTAATTATAAATATTAAAGCATTTCTAAAAAAAAAAAAAAAGATGTAATGGAGCTAGATAGAAAAGATATAATGGAGCTAGAGAGAGTGCAAAGACGAGCAACCAAACTTATAAGAGGAATGGAGCATGTTAGTTATGAGGAGAGGTTAGTAAAATTTAACTTGTTTAGTTTTGAGAAAAGAAGACTTCGGGGGGACATGATTAATTTATATAATATATAAATGGTCCCTACAAAAAGTACGGGGAAAAATTATTTCATGTAAAGCCCCCTCCAAAGACAAGGGGACATTCCTTTTGGCTAGAGAGAAAAGGATTCAATCTCCAGAGGAAAAAAGCGTTTTTCACTGTAAGAACTGTAAATCTGTAGAATAGCCCCCTGAGGATCTGGACACAGCAGGAGCAGTTGGGAGTTTCAAGAAAGGCTTAGATAACTACCAGAAACTAAAGAATATTAATACGTATGTAGCTATGTAAAATTCTGGATCCTGTCTGATGGCAGCTCTGGGGTTAGAGATGGGGTCTCCCCTGGAGCAGATTGGTTCTTGCCTTGTGGGTTTCAGGGCATTCCCAGTGGGGAGGCTGGGCTTAAACTCCTTGTCTCTCTCCCTTCACCCACTATTTTCCCCACCCTTGGTTGAACTTGATGGACACGTGTCTTTTTTCAACCGTACTAACTATGTAACTATAGCTTTTTTTCCTTTGACAGAAAAAGTTTAAGACTTATGAATTTCAGTGGGTACATTAGTATACATGTTACTGGAGGGTGGGTTATCAGCAAATGATAGGAGCTGAATGGAGATGTGCTAGGCCGATTTACTTCGGTTGGGTTAGGTGGCTAAAACCTCTAGTAGAGAACATAAAACTCAATACAAATTAAAATTCAATACAAACTTTTAAAGCTTTTATTCACCCATCAGCCATAACTCTGAAACCACCTACAGAACTTAGTATTGTGTGCTACCTGGCTACACAGCCCCATACACAACAAGCGTTGACACCTCGTCTGTCCTGACACCTTTCTATCCTAGCACTTTTTCAGTAATTTGTGCTCTTGTAGGTCTAATGTGTGATCAGACCAGATTGGTTAGCCTTCACCTCCAAACACACCAGCGAGCCTTAGGCAGTCATGACCCTGGTGCCCGTTCATCAGTTGTCCTTCCTTTGGTCATTTTTGGTAGATAAGAACCAGGGGCGTAACTAGAATTCATGGAGACCCATAGCAAAATTATATGGAGCCTCACCACCTAACACCAACTGACAATAAACTAAAAACAGCAGCATAAGAAGCAATGCTTAAAGAAATAAATAATCCCGAAATATAACAGGGAACCCACAAAGTAGAGCTGGAGAGCAGAAACCCACCAACAACTTGTTCCATACAAAATGAAGCAATGTTCTTCTACCTGAATGGGAACCCCTCAACCTCTGGGCCCCATAGCAGTCGCTATGACTGTAGTTATGCCCATGAAACTAACCACTGCATACAATAAAACAACACAAGACCAGCCAATTTGGTGATACTCAGACACTTTTGTCTAGACATCACTATTTTGCCCTTGCTAAGGCTCCTTAGATCCTTTCACTTGGCCATTTTTTCCAGTTCCAACATCAACTTCACAAACTGACGGCTCATTTGGTGCCCAATATATCCCAGCCTTTGACAGGCACCATGGTCACAAGATAATCAATGTTATTCACTTCACCTGTCAGTGTAGTGGCTCTATGGTGAATAATAAGTTTTTTAGGGTGCTTTCATATGAAGTGTTTTTTGATGTGTTTTTTTCTGCAGAAATGTACAGCATCAATTGCAGTGCCATTCTGCACAAAAAAAACGCATCAAAAATGCAAAAATAAACGCTCCATGTGAAAGCACCCTAAGGGTGCTTTCACAGAGTGCAGTTTTTTGGTGCATTTTTTTGTGCAGAAACATACAGTATTAAAGGGGTTGTCTCATCTCAAAGTTTCATAGGATGCATGAATGAAATAATGCTGCTTGGCTCTGTCACTTCCTGATCAAGCTGTCTGTAATTAGCATATGAGCTCCGTGTATTCAGACCTCTGCTAATTAGATAAATCTCATACTGTCAGGACCAGGGAAGCTTCTGAGTTAAAGTAAACAGTAGAGTAATTACTGGATTTTGTCTAAAAGATCAGATAACAAACAAGCTCTCACGGTCCGGCGTTCCGGCTGTGCGACCTGTGTGATGACCTCACTCACTGCTATCAGATAGAACAAACAGCAGGGGAGAAGAAGTACACAGGTCGGTCACTTGGGGATCCAGAGAGAGCACAGAAGGTGATAAAATCACTTGTAGCTCCTTAACAAAAAAAATGAACAACGCAGTATATTTGGAAAACGTCTTCATTTAGTGTTCCCTACATGTTGAAATCTAATCTTTGTAGCGAGAAAACCCCTTTAATTGCTGTGCCTTTCTGCACAAAAACGCATTTAAAAAAACGCAACGCGTGAAAGCACCCTAAAAACTTTTGCAATCAATGGGATCATCAGAGACTGATCAAGCTTTCTTAAATTCTAAAAGGCTCATGGGAAAAGAGTCTGAAGCACCACCTATTGGATGTAGTATTCTTCAACTCAAATCCGACTCACTGAGGCTTGCAATGTAAATGGGATTAATGCCTTCCAGTTATTCATCTGCAGACAGCTGTTTTGGGGTTTGCCCATCGTCAGTGCAGAGTACAATACTGGTTGGCTAGGTGAGAGGCGCCAGTGGTAGCTCAAAAGGGTTAACTTTCCTTCTTAGGGAGCAACACCTTGTAACTATATCTAATAGTTGGCGCTGTAGAGTCCTAGCTCATTTACCATGAGCCTTTTAGAATATATTAAATTGCAGTGGAGCGACAATAGGTGTATAAGTCTCCACACACCTGCATGCTGCCTCTCCCTAATGAGGAACGTTACTCCTTTTAGACCTTTATAGGCCTGCTATCGGTATAATGAGGTTATCTCCAACCAGGCCACGTTTGAATGTCTTCCCAGTGTTTGCATGGGTTTTCTGTAGTTTTTTTCTCGGTTTGTCTCACATTCCAAAATATGTTTAAAGTGTGTCCATAGCGCTTGTATCCCGAAGACGGAAATTCGACTGTGAGCCCTTATTGGGTGAGTGCTGATGTGTGCGGATACAGCGTGTGTGCAATGCTACAGACTATGTTTGTGTTACCTAAATAATAGGACATACATATCAAGCATATGTACTGATCATCTAAATGTACTGTATTTTCCCCACGTGCAAAACTCCATTGAATAGTATATAATAACCAGTGTTTTCCCCTTACTAGTGTCACCGTGCACATGGAGTGATGGTTTCCAGGGCCTGATATGGGCACACACAGCTTCTAAAAGTATGACTTTTGCACTGCAGGCTTCCAACGATGAAGATGAGGATGTATACAGCCATGAACTTCAGAAGGATCAAGCTACCCCTGGAAAACTGAAATTAAGCTTTGAAGAACTGGAAAAACAGAGACAAAGAGCAGAGCACAGAAAAGCAGAGGAGGAGGCTCGCAGGAGGCTGGAGGAGGAGAGGAAGCAGTTTGCCGAGGCCAGGAAAAACATGGTACGTTTATACTTTATTTTTAACAGGATATATAGGGCCTATGTATGAAAACTGTCTAGCAGTAAGACTGTCTTTGGTGCCCATAGCAACCAATCAGACCAAGCACCAAATCATAACAACAACCAAAGCCAACCAAACAAATTCGAGCCCATAGAACCAATCAGAGCCTCACAAGCAACCAAATCGGAGCTCATAGCAACCAATCAGAGCTCTTAGCAACCAGAGTTCATAGCAACCAGAGCCCAAAGCAACCAATCAGAGCCCATAGCAACCAATCAGAGCTCATAGCAACCAATCAGAGCTCATAGCAACTAAAGCTCATAGCAACCAAAGCACATAGCAAATAATTAGAACTCATAGCAACCAGAGCTCATATCAACCAATAAGAGCCCATAGCCACCAATCGGAGCCCATAGCCACCAATCAGAGCTCATAGCAACCAGAGCCCATAGCCACCAATCAGAGCTCATAGCAACCAGAGCCCATAGGGAACCAATCAGAGTCATACCAATCAGAGCCCAGGGCAACCAATCAGAGCCCATAGCAACCGATCAGAGTTCATGGCAACCAGAGCTCAGCTTTTATTTGTCCAGAGCAGTGTATGAAATGAAAGCTGCTAGGTTGCTATGAGCTCTGATTGGTTACTATGGGCTCTGATTGGTTGTTATGAGCTCTGATTGGTTGCTATGGGCTCTGATTGGTCGCTATGAGCTCTGATTGGTTGCTATGAGCTCTGATTGGTTGCTATGGGCTCTGATTGGTTGCTATGAGCTCTGATAGGTTGCTATGAGCTCTGATTGGTTGCTATGAGCTCTGATTGGTTGCTATGAGTTCTGATTGGTTGCTATGAGCTCTGATTGGCTGCTATGGGCTCTGATTGGTTACTATGGGCAACAAAGAAAGTCTTACTGCTGGACAGTTTTCATACATAAGGCCCATAGTATTCGGGTATAGTCTGCAAAAGTATGGAGCAACTGCAGTTGAAGATTGGATCCTATGTCTTCCACTTAAAGGACATCTCCTGACATGTCGGGTGTAGTAAATCCTTGTATTCCCTGTGAAATAACAATTCTGGAGCATCTTCTCTACTCTGTGTTGTGCTGTTCCTCTCTTATTCCTACTAAAAATTTATTATTACTGAATCAGTCAGATGGGCGTTACTATTCCAGTCTTCAAAGGGGCGTGTCCTACACGTATGACTTCATGCAGCTTCATTGGATGAGGATGTCAGCCCTTGAATTGGGATCAAGCTACCCATGGAAACTGAAACTAGCTTTGACAGAACTGGAAAACAGAGACAAAGAGCAGACACAGAGAAAGGCAGAGGAGGGGCTCGCAGAAGGTTGGTGAGGGAGGAAGCAGTTTGCGAGCAGGAAAACATGGTAGTTCTATACTATTATTTTAACAGGATATAAGGCCTATGTAGAAACTGTAAAAGCAGTAGACTGGTCTTTGTGCCCATAGCAACTAATCAGAGCTTAGCAACCTGAATTCAAACAAGAGCAAGCAACGCAATGAGCCCAAGAACCAATCAGAGCCATAGCAACCAATCAGAGCCATAGCAACCATTCGAGCTCTAGCAACCAGGCCCATAGCACCAATGCTATAGAATAATGAGAACTCATGCACCAGAGCTCCTTATCAACCAATTAAGAGCCATAGCCACATCGAGCCCAATGCTCCATTCAAGACTCATAGCAACCGAGCCATAGCCACAATCACAGAGCATAGCAACTCAGGCCATTTAACCAATCAGAGATCATATCCAGATCAGACCCGGCAACCAAATCATGAGCATAGCAACGTTAGAGTTCATGGAGCAACCAGGCTAGTTTATTTGTCAGAGCTGTGTTGATGAACAGCTGCTAGGTTGCTATGAGTGCATGATTGGTTACTATGGGCTCTGATTGGTTGCTAGAGCTGCTGATGGTTGCCTATGGCTCTGATTGTCGACTTGAGCTCTGATAGCGTTGCTATGAGCTTATTGGATTGCTAATGGTCTCTGATTGGTTGCTATGGGCTCTGATTGGCGCTAATGAGCTCTGATAGGTTGCTATGAGCTCTGATTGGTTGCTATGAGTTTGATTGGTGCTATGATGGTTCGATGATGCATGGCTATGATTGGTTACTATGGGAACAAAGAAAGTCTACTGCCCGGAAGTTTTCTACATAGCCCATAGTATTCGGGATAAGTCGCAACGAAGTATGGAGAACTACAGTTGAAGAATGGTCCTATGTCTTCACTTAAAGGACATCTCCTGACATGTCGGGTGTATGTAAATCCTTGTATTCCCTGTGAAATAACAAATTCTGGAGCATCTCTAACTCTGTGTGTGCTGTTCCTCTCATATTGCCACTAAAATGTATTATGAATCAGTCGATGGGCGTTACTATTCATGTCTTCAGATGTCTGTCCCTGCGACATCACTGATGTCGCATGATTGGACATGTCAGCCTTAATTGGCTCTACCAGTGATGATTCAGAATAGCATTTTGGGACATACTGAGGACACACAACACAGGATTAGGAGAGGTGGCTCAGAATGTTATTTACAGGGAATCAGGTTTACTAACCAGCGTAGGACGTCAAGGTCCCTTAAAGTAAAGCATTGGTGCGATTTATTGCAAATTACCATTTTGATTCTTTAGTTCAAAAAGGAGTCTGTCAATGTTACAAGAAAATACAGACGAACATTTCATATCCTCTCCCTTCTGTGCTCCATTCCATCCTCTGTTGTGTAATATACATTATATGACCCATCAAAATAAAACCGCTCCGAGCAAATGTTACCCCTTTGACCACCATCACCAAGGACAAATATATAATAGAGCTTTCACAGGTTCCGTGACTAGAATATTACTATTACCTAGTATTAGAACAGGACAGCACTGTCAGGTTTGTGGGGGTCTGACTCTTGGCCCCCAGCTGATGGGAGAGACTGCAGCATTGCACTTAAAGAGGTCGTCTCACTACATTGATTCATCTCACCTCAGTCCTGTTTTCTTGGTTTCATTTTGAATTCAGGGGCGTGTTTACTGGCTTCCACTAGGCTGCAGTAGAAGCCAGGTCTGTAGCTATAGCGACCAGTACTAGCAGCCTATCAGGAGAGATTGAACAGGTTGTAGTATACAACAGTGTGCAGCTATCAGGAGAGAGAACACGTTGTAGCTATAGCAACCAGTGCTGGCAGCCTATCAGGAGAGAGTAAACAGGTCTGTAGCTATAGCAACCAGTGCTGGCAGCCTATCAGGAGAGATTGAACAGGTCTGTAGCTATAGCAACCAGTGCTGGCAGCCTATCAGGAGAGATTGAATAGGTCTGTAGCTATAGCAACCAGTGCTGGCAGCCTATCAGGAGAGATTGAACAGGTCTGTAGCTATAGCAACCAGTGCTGGCAGCCTATCAGGAGAGATCGAACAGGTCTGTAGCTATAGCGACCTGAGGAGCTGATGCAGCCCATACAAGAGGGGATATCTCAGAATACGTAGGACACTGTTAATGGACACATATTACAAAGTGACTTGTTTTTGCAAGATCTTTAACATAAAAATCAGCAATCCTTGTAGTGAGACGACCCCTTTAATGCTGCCTCTCTACTACAGTGAAGAGTGGAATCCCAGAACCCCCGATGACCAGATGATTACGGAGACCTTCTTTTTTATTTACCAGGCACAGATCCGTACTCGGGGGCGTAACTAGCATTCATAGGGACCCATAGTAAAATGAGACAGGGCGCAACACCCAATGACTGAAAACTCAAGCAAGAGAGATCAAACAGGTCTGTAGCTATAGCAACCAGTGTTGGTAGCCTATCAGGAGAGATCAAACCGGTCTGTAGCTAAAGCAACCAGTACTGACAGCCTATCAGGAGAGATCGAACAGGTCTGTAGCTATAGCGACCTGAGGAGCTGATGCAGCCCATACAAGAGGGGATATCTAGGAATAGGTAGGACACCAATCAGGTAGGACACATATTGCAAAGTGACTTGTTTTTGCAAGATCTTTAACATAAAAGACAGCAATCCTTGTAGTGAGACAACCCCTTTAAACTCTACTTATTTGATATTATTATAAACAGTAGGGCATAAGCTTGGACTAGTGGTTCCATAGCAGTGTCCTAGGGAGCTCATCGAGATTTATCATGTCATTAGAGAGAAACCAACGGTCACTATTAGAGATGATCGATTTTTCCCAAAAATCGAGATCGAGGCAATTTTTACAGGTTTCTCGATCTTTCCGATTATTCCTGGTAAAATTGGGTAAAAAATCGCGATCGACGTGCCGCGCCATTTTCACTGTGCATTAACTTTAATGGGAAACAACGATCGAATCGAAAAATTCGAAATGATTTTCTAAAAATTAAACATCGGCTCGAACTCGATTTTCGCCGATCTCGATTAAATCGATCAACACTAGTCACTATGTTAGAGCAACATTTGGCCAATACATGTCCATCTCCCTTTAGCACAACTTCTCTCCTCTGACATTAGAGGACATGGAGCAAAAAAGAAGAAACCATGGAAATGCTCGGCTGTAAGGTTAGCTACCGGCCGGTCTCAGGTCTAAGGCTGGGTTCACTCAATGTTTTGTATGCATATTTAGTAGCAGCATTTAAAAGCTAAAGTCCACAAGAGGTATGAGCCTTTCCATTGTGCCTTTTCTCTCCATAGGTTTTATTCCTGGTTTTGGCTTAAAAATACTGCAACAAAGTACACATTGAAAACACAGTGTGAACCTACTCTTCGACATAGAGGGGATCTAGTGGCAAAAAAAGTTAATATAGGAGTTATTGTATAGGTAAGAAGGAGAGATCGAGATACACACTCTGAATATGGCATCTTTAAAGGGAACCTGTCAGCTGGTTTAAGCTGCTTTATCAGTGATCTGCCCTATCATATAACCCTATATATCACAGCTCAGCTCCTCTCCTCTATCATATAACCCTATATATCACAGAGCTCAGCTTCTCTACTCTATCATATAACCCTATATATCACAGAGCTCAGCTTCTCTCCTCTATCATATAACCCTATATATCACAGCTCAGCTCCTCTCCTCTATCATATAACCCTATATATCACAGAGCTCAGCTTCTCTACTCTATCATATAACCCTATATATCACAGAGCTCAGCTTCTCTCCTTTATCATATAACCCTGTATCATCACAGCTCAGCTCTTCTCCCTCTATCATATAACCCTATATATCACATTGCTCAGCTCCTCTCCTCTATCATATAACCCTATATATCACATAGCTCAGCTTCTCTCCTCTATCATATAACCCTATATATCACAGAGCTCAGCTCCTCTCCTCTATCATATAACCCTATATATCACAGCTCAGCTCCTCTCCTCTATCATATAACCCTATATATCACAGAGCTCAGCTCCACTATCATATAACCCTATATATCACAGAGCTCAGCTCCTCTCCTCTATCATATAACCCTATATATCACAGAGCTCAGCTCCACTATCATATAACCCTATATATCAGAGCTCAGCTTCTCTCCTCTATCATATAACCCCATATATCACAGAGCTCAGCTCTCCTCCACTATCATATAACTCTAGATATCACAGAGCTCAGCTTCTCTCCTCTATCATATAACCCTATATATCACAGAGCTTGGCTCCTCTCCTCTATCATATAACCCTATATATCACAGAGCTCAGCTCCACTATCATATAACCCTATATATCACAGAGCTCAGCTCCTCTCCTCTATCATATAACCCTATATATCACAGAGCTCAGCTCCACGATCATATAACCCTATATATCACAGAGCTCAGCTTCTCTCCTTCTATTATATAACCCTATATATCACAGCTCTGCTCCTCTCCTTCTATCATATAACCCTATATATCACAGTGCCCCTCGCTTCTCACTCCATCTATTAATAACCCTATATATCACAGAGCCTCATTCTTCTCTCCTTTATCAAATAACCCTGATTATCTAATGGGAAAATATGTGTTACACTGTTAGCCTATAACTCAAAGAAGGTTGGAAGAAGAGATAGACAAAGGCGTACAGAATAGTGTAGTTTAACCTTGAAAGGATGCACACAGTATTACTCATAAATGCTCACCTTGGTTATGGTTGTACAGACAATGGTACAGAACACATTCATTTAGTATATTACTCCAAGATGAAGTTTTGCAGCTTCCTAACCCAAATGACACTCGTATTCCACACACCAAGAATAGTAGGATTCGTTATTTGTATTCCTTACTGCCAATTTCGGCAGATATTAGATGGGATAAATCGTAGCGCTAAAAAACTTTGTATTCCGAACAAATGGAATGATAAAAAAAACTGTTGTCCGTCGTTCAAAACCAATTTTTCCAAAAAACAAGTATAAAATACATTACAATATTAAAAAGAGAAGGCTCCAACGCGTTCGCACGCCTCGTCGCGTGCGTTCATCAGGAGAATGCCCCATCAGCCTGGTATAAATCCTTTTTTTTTTTTTTTTTTCAAATTTTAATTTTTAATTAACATTTTCTTTTTAACAATACAAATAATACAGTACTATAAGCGTAATGAAATAGCATAATGAACAAAACCACAGAGGCGGTACCTGGGTCACAAATATATAAACCTTGTCAGTAGAGGCCAGTAGAAAGCATACAGCATGTCACATGTCAGCTGAGAATCTTCCCCAACTCGGATCTCACTGCATGATCTAAGATAATTTGACCTACTCATCCCAACCAAAAAGAAAGAGGAAATATAATAGAGGAACAAAACAGTACAGAAATCGTGACAAGGAAAGGAGAGTGCTGGGGCTCGGCAGAACCGCGTAAGGTGACACTGTGTGTGACACAAAGAGTGGAGACTCAAGGGGGTCCACAGGAATCCCCCCACAATTTTCAACGCCGGGTCCAAGCTTCACCCTCTAACTGCCCACTCACCCAGAGGCCCTAAACCCAGGGGAATCCTATACAATAGTCCAAGAGTTCCACGTCCTCAAAAACTTCCTGTTTCCTCAGAGTATTTCTATCAATTCCTCAATACTGTATGTGGAGGCTACCTCCTCCATCCACTCCAAACATCGAGGGGAACGGTTTGCTTCCACTTACGCGGGATTAGCCGTTTTGGCTGCCTGATGGTGGGGGGGGGGGGGGGGAGGGGGGGGGGTGACTGTCAATGATTTTTATATGTCCCCAACAGAGAAGTTGCGAGCATAAAGAGTAACACATCCGTCTGGGGAGTTTCGGTACAGTTGAGCCCCCTACCAATCCTGAATGTCCTGCAGGAACCCTTTTCCAAAAGTCCCTGCTAGGCCCCACATCCCCACCAATATGTGTCATAGTTCCGACCTCATGGTACATCTCCACAGGACATCCTGAACATGGTGTACCACTTGTGAGTTGGGCCCAAGGGACCCTATACGAACGAGAACATGATCTTATAACCGTCTCCGCGCCTTACATGCTATACCTGCCTTGTTTTGTGAGGGTGAAACATTGTCCATTGTGCTATCGAGAAGGAATAATGAAGTTCCCGTTCCCAAGTTTCTACAATAGTGAAGGGAGAGGGTAGTACCCCCGGCGAAACAAAGTTTATGATCAAGGAAATAGCATGTCTAGGCGTATCCTTTTTGGACACAAAGTATTCTCAAATAGATTCAGAGGTCCTGTTATAATCAATATTCCTGATAGAGGAAACAAAGAAGTGCCGAAGCTGGACATACTCATAATGATGCTTGGGGTGATTTGGCCAGCTCCCAATAGGTCATATAGCGTACGAGAAGACCCCAATCGTGGAATATCTTTATACAATGAGGTGGTGTGGTTTTAAGCCTCCCTAGGAAGGAGAATACTAGATTTCCCCGGGGGAAATAAAGGGTTGTCCGTGACGGGGATTATGGGGCCCTTCAGTCCCAACAGGACTTCTGAAGACTTGGGGACTCCTTATGCACAGCCCAACGTAAACAAGCCGCGGTGAGAGTACAATGTGGTTGACCTTCCCAGACCTCAGTGTTTGGGGCCCAGGCAGAGAGATCAGAGAGTAGGGGCTCACATGCTTGTGCAATGGTACACCCACATTTTGTTCCGTTATACATGGATAAGATCCAAAATCTAGTGAGTAGCAAGACTGTCTAGGTAGTAAAGTCTACAGTCGGGTAGGCCCACTCCACCGGCAGTCTTGGGACGATTCTTGAGTGTCCCTGACGATTTCTTCGGGCGACAAGTACTCCCATATAAAGGTCACTGAAACATCGCTGTATTCTAAATTTCCAGAACGATGTGGGATAGCGATTGGTAACGTCTGAAAAAGTATAGTAATCTACGGAAGATTGACATTTTCAAGACATTCATCCTGCTGAACCAGAGAAGTCCCTTTCGACCCCAATTGGCTAGTAGGGATGAATTTTAGTAAGGAGAGGTAAGAAATTGACCTCAAATAAGTGAGTCAAGCTAACGTGTATCTGAATTCCTAGATAAGAAATGCCTTTCGGTGGGGGTGGGGCGGCCCCGGAGCGCCAAGAGAAAGGAAAGTTACTTATAAGAGTCCAACACCGCCTTGTCCATGAGACACCTCATAAGCCTCCGATTTGGAAGATTATCTTGTAATTAGACCATTGAGAGAAGGCGTGCCAACTCAACATCAGAGAGGGAGCGAGGGTATGTGGTCTCGCAAATAAATGAGGAGGTCGATACTGCAAATGCGGAGACATTTTAAACTCGCGTCCCCTATCATAATGCCCCATTATGTCCGGTTGGATCGGATATGCCTCCATCAGATGTTCCATAACAATTACATATAGTAACGGCGATAGGCGGACAACCCTGTCCCTAAGTACCATTTCAAAGTCTTGAAGACCCTCAGACAAAGATGCCCGTTAATTTTAATCTAGCTGAATGGATTGTCATAAAAGGCATAGACCTTAAGCCGTAAAGACCGGCCCAGTCCCGAACAAGAACGCAGGGTGGAGGCTAGAGATCCCAAGATATCCTGTCAACCCCTTGCTCTGCGTCTAAGGACAGGACCATCAATGGAATCTCCGAGAATGGACGCGTACTGATCAGAATCCAGCGTTCATTGAGAGTATTGTCCACGTGCCTCCCTCCGGGCACAAACCGACCTGGTCAGATGAAGTAATGGAGGGCAAGAGGATTTATTTAAGACGATTATACAGGAGTTTAGCGTAAATTTTAGGTCTACGTAAAGGAGAGATATTGGGCGATACACCACAGTCCTGGGTCTTTGCCAGCTTAGGGATAACCGTGACTTGGGCCCTAGTAGCATCCTGGTGGGAAATGCACCGAAGAGAAATGGCGTTGTAGGTTTGGATAACACTGGAATGAATCGGGCGTCCAAGGACTTGAAAAAGGCGGCTGTTAGGCCGTCATGCCCTGGGGCTTTTTCCCCCGGTAGTCCCTAATGACCGCGACCAACTCGTCACTTGAGAACGGTTCTCCATCTCCTGAATCGTTTCTAGTAACAAATTCCCGAAAAGCCCTGGGCCCTGGTAAAGCGCCTGTGGACCCAATAGGTGAACAGCTTGCAGGTGATAGAGTTTGGGAGTAAAAGGCATGGAACTCCTCCGTCTATCTCCCTAGACGTATGCACCGTGACGCCGAGTGTTCCGGATGCTAGTAATAAAGTAGTGCGCGTCATTTGGTCCTGGAGCTATGGCCAGCAGGTAACCACTCTTGTTCCGTACTCGATAAAATTTACTCCTCACGATTGGTCTGATATAGCTTACCCCACGCAGACTCTCAAAGAGCCGTTCGGACCTTCTAGCCTCTGCCTCCCCCAGTTCCTCAGTAACTGAGCGGAAAGATCCGCTTATGCTGTATTCTAGGGAGGTCACCTTCTGCAAGCCGCCTCAATTGTAAGCAGGTACGGGCCCTTATTCAACCGACATCCATGTAGATTAAGTGTGCCTCTGAAGCTACACATTTTAAGGCTTCCCACGTTCATTGTGGGAGGTGTGGGATTAACACGTCATGCTGAAGGAAGTTTTCAATGGTCCGCTGGCAAGTCCGCCAAAAACCAGACCCGAGTCAGCCAATAAGGATCCATTCAGTCGCCAGATTTGATCTGCGCTGATGAAAGGTGGCAATTGAAAGGAGTGAACACTTGTCGCATGATCGGACCACAGAACACTACCGATTGAGACTGTGGATCTCAACATGGAAGGGCAGCGTGCTGCAAAAAGGACATAGTCGATCCGACAGTAGTGTAATGTGGTGAGGTGGGAGTAAAAACTAATCCTTTGTCCTGTGGATGTTGGCATCCGCCATCCATCACCGAGCTGGAACCTAAGAAGAGCCCGTTGTGACTTTCTTAATTGCCGAAAGGCTATGGAAGAGCGACCTGAGGATTGTCCAAAACGGGGTCTAAAGTGAGATTAAAATCTCACAAAAAAGTAAATTGCCCTGTCGCATGAGAAATGCAACATGACCAGGACGTTTCAATAATAAAGACCTGCCCTGATTAGGAGCATAATCATTTACAATCAAACACCCCTTGTTGGCGGAGAGTCAGAATCAGGTATTCTCGCCTCCTCGTCAATGAACACAGTTTCACAACCTTATGTGGGCAGTGACCTTGTGCGAATAGTCGATCCACTCCCTTACTTTTGTGTGAGGTAATTGGCAAAAATGCCAATGGTAATAGTATCTTTTTTTTTACGGGTAAGTGTCCGACTTCAAGTGTGGTCTCTTTGAAAAACCACAATTGTGTTTTCTCCGATGGAAGTTGATAAAGTAAATTGAGCACGTTTGGACGCGGGTTATTGAGACCCTTGCGTTGAATGATACAACTGAGGTCCCCCATTCAAGCACGGCAAAAGCGGCAATGAAACACCACAATCCCGGAACTACCGAGCCACAAGGGAGGGACGGGAAGCACACAAGGAGAGAAGACAATTACACAAAAGCAAACACAAAAAACAAATAAACTGAACCTGACAGGAGGGGAAGCCCTGGCCAACACACTAAACAACTAATTACTAACCAGGTGGTACCCAAACCAGCATATGGCACTGGGGGACCCGAAACCTATTGGGGTAGCGGGAAAACAGGCATGGATACAAAGTCAACTCCTAAAGAGATATGTAAATACAGTAAAAAATGCTATCACATCCGACTTAACAAATGAACTAAGCCCTTCCAGATGAGAGCATGATTACTCAACAGGTCCAAGGGCTACTTTAAAAGCAATGCCCTCATGACCTTATACTAGGGTAACCCTAACAGAAGAATCAGCACTGGAGAACCAGATACTTTTTGCACTTCTGGGCGGCGAGGCCCCCGTAACCTCCTTAGGCGGGAGGACCTGCCACAACTGGTCTGGGGCTTAGGGGGCCCCTCCTTGGGCATCCGCACTAGATCCCCCAGAAGACCGGAGTCCCAGACGGCCAGGCGGGAGGGATACGTCCAGTAATCTCTAAATCTTCAGGAATCTAGGGAATCCTCCGGAGTGCGCAGGGTATAGGTTTGGCCCTGTGTGACGTGACACAATGAGATCAAACGGGAACCCCCACCTATACAGGATATACCTCTCCTTAATCACATTGATCACAGGCTTCAGCATAGCTCGCTGGCTAGGGGTATGCCGTGACAGATCCGGGTCAAATCTGCAGGTCTGGCCATTGTAAACAGGACTCGCCCCCTACGAATGCCTGCATTATATCCTCTTTGAGACAGAAAAAGTGCCACCCGGCAACAACAATCACTGGGACGCTGAGGGTCATTGGTAGCGTGGGCGAAGGGCCCTATGTACTCTATCCAGCTCGATAAACGATATTCGGGGGTCTCTCTAACAGATCGTTAAAGATGGCAGAAACCGGTGGTGTAGAGGTCAGAAGCCGCACTGATTCTGGGAGTACCACGGATCCTTAGATTATTCTACGACCCCTATTCTCCACGTCCCATCTAAGTGTTGTTCAAGTGAAATAATTGGGCTGAATGAGAATGACCACTGGCTTGTAGGGGCAGCGAAAGAAGAAGAGATAGATTCCCTGAGCTTGTTGCAGGGTAATCCACCCTGTGTCGAAGGTCGCAGAGAGGTCTGTGCGTAATCATTAAGCTCCTCCTGTGTTCCTCTAACATCGTGCGGCCATGGCAGAGATGTCCTAGACGTGTGGGCAGGGTTTAATTAAGCTTTGGAGATCGACATACCGGTGACAAGGTTTGGCCCCCTTCAGGAGCACTGGTCTTGCAGAAATTTTTTCTGGGCGAGAGCTGAGCAGTAGCCTCTAGAAGAACCACTGACGCGAGTCCCTGGCCTGAGGCTAAAGACTTGTGGTGGCAAATCGAGCGAATACGAGAGTCCAAATCCTGGTGCAGGTCATGATCAACTCTCCATTCTGAGAGAAGCTAGGGTGGGCTGAGAGACGGTAGACATAGAGCCCCTGATTGGATAAAAGGGCTGGGAGCGTCGCGGGGTCATCTGGAGCTTATTGTCTGGTGTCATAGGCCAAGAAGACTCCCGTGACCATGTGGGAGAACGCACAGTCCCTCCTCTCTGGTAATGCCACCACAACCCGTCACCGAGGGATGAGGATCGAAGCCCATAAGGGGAGTTCCCCGCCATCTATCCTCGGAGTGCCGGGTTACGCTGGGCATAACCCGATTGGCAAGGTCCCCTAACAGTTCCTGGTGGTGTTGAGGCAGTATCCTGGGTTGGTACTGGGGAATCCATTTGGGCCTCCCATAAGGTTATGATCTGATTGATGGCCGATCCGGGTAGCCATCCGTGGAGCACCCTAAAAGAAAAAAGAAGAAAAATAGGGGAAAAAAAACAAACATTACAAAAAAGGTGGTAAAATAAAAAAAATAAAAAAAGAAATCCAGGTCAAAAATAAGTGTACACCCTCAACACATTAAACACTCAAAAAACACGCAACAGTACACAACCCCCCCCCCCCCGCCCACGTAGGATCTTTCCACCCCCCCCTCCATCCCCCCCCCCCCCGCCCCCCGCCCACCCCATGCCCTCACCCGCCCCGCCCCAGCCGCCTCTGTGTACGGGCCCCCTGCCCTCCCTTCCCCTCCCCCCATCCCCCCCCGCCCCCCCCCACCCCCCCCCCCTGTCTTACCTCCTCCCGTCCCGCTCACTGCTCCGCCACGGTCTACCCATCGCTTTTTTCGCCTCCCAACGCCCCTCCTCTCTGTGAACCAGCTGCATCTCGTTCAGATCACCCCGGGTCCTCCTTAGTGAATCCCCCTCCACAGGGTATACACACACGTCCCCAGACCGAAACCCTTCATGTTAGGCCCAGTGAAGGAATAAGCCAACTTTCGGCACTGACCTTCGTGTATGTGCTCAGCTTCTAGTCCCGGACCCAGTCGGGCGACGCCCTTCGCAGACCCCCCTCCTCCTGATCCCTGCACCGTCGAGCCGCGCCTCATGTGCCGATCTAGGGGAGTCTGCATAGGCGCATACTCCCTTGAACACAGTCGCCTCAGCAGGCGCGTGACCCTTTGATGTCGCTGGTTGTTCGCTCCTCCGCGACTCCCCAGCTGCTTGTGCGGCCCCGATGGCGCGGTGAAGACGTCGCCGCCTTTATAGATCCATCCGCGATGGTCCTTGCGTGTGCTGGCGTGGATTCAGGCCTCGCTAGAACGCTCCCCATCAGCTCATTGCCGGGAAGCCGACAGCATAGGAGGAGGAAGGCGCCGTCCCTGAGCTGACTGCTCCGTCCTGCGGGCGCGGCAGCTTGCTTGGATACAGCTGCTGACGGAGGTGCCAGCAGTGACTCCGGCCACGGAGGAGATTGCTGCTGCCGCATGTCCTTGCTGCGTGCTGGGAATCACCCGGCTTGGACGCCCGCAGAGGATCCGCCGCGCGCGGTGATTTCGGAGCCGGGGGCGCCTCACTCACCTACTGGGCAGCAGCAGGGCAGAGGATTCCGGCTTGCCAGCGGGATCGCGGTGTCCCGCCTGCACGTCCAGAACTGTGGCAGGTAAGCTGACGTAGGGGGGTGGGTATGAGGGGAGGACCCGTTCCCGGGGCGCCATCTTGAGAGGCCTCGGGCGTGGGGCATCCGGGGCATTAGGGGAATAACGCCCAAAATTGGAAAATACCCCCTGCTGGGGCCCGTGGGGCCGGGGGGTTTTTTTTTTGCTCTTTTTGGGGTTTTCCCCACTCAAGAATTGATGGGGTCGGGGTGGGGCTAAGAAAATGTGGAGGAGTCTCAAGTCTGCTTCCTCACACGGCCATGTCAAGCCAGCCCCCCGATAATCCATTTTTTAAAGTAACCCAATAAGCTCCCCCCCCAGTGGCAACCTTTTTTCCCTCCCCCTTACATAACATAAAAAATATTCCATGCCCTTTTCCTCCTCCATGGTTCATGTTCAAATTCTTTTGGGAAATACCCTTTTGGTCCTTTTATTACATTCTGGCTAATCAGGACGCCGATAAAAAGGAAGGAGGTCACTGGGGCAACAGCACATTCCGGTTGGGCTCAACACTGGAATCCAGGTACTGAACCCGGGAAAGGCGTACGTGTGGGGCAACGTGCACCTTCCGGGTGGGATGAAAACCCGGTAAAATGCACATGCTCCCTTTTCCCAACAGGGGTTTTCTGGAATTCGGGAAGTGTCACTAAAAACAACACTTTTAACATCTATAAATAATCGATTTCGCTCCCTAAGTATATATTTCCTTTTGATACCATTAAATATACCTTTTTATTACTCTAAAACAACTTTACAAATACAAAAAAAAATTCATTTAAGGGAAAGGATTTTCACCTGATTATATTTTAACAAAAAAACTATTTTTTAAAAAACAAAATTTTCTTCTAAAAAATGACCGATCTAATTAATCATTCCCGACTTCATTTTAACCGCAGGGGGAAGGGTTTTAAAATTTTAAAATCCAAAACACTCTTTTTTTATTAACCCCTTGGAGTCTATCGGAAAGTTCTCAGAGATGAATCGATAGGGGAACCTTAGGTTAATTTCTCATCCTGATTTTCCGCTGCCACATGTCTTGAAAAAACTATAAAACCTTATTTTTCTTTTTTATATAAAATCGAGGGAATTTATTCACCCCCTTGGGCCCAATGGGGGTTGTTGTTCCCCAAAATACTGCTTCATCAGCTGCATGTGATAGATACATTACATAAACTGGAATTACAGGGAAAAATTTAAAAACTTGATTTAAATCTTGGGAAAGGGGAAAGAAGAAATAAAATCCTTCCCTTCCTTCAACATCCCTGCACCCCTTACATAAGGGGAAAATTTACACGTTTTCCCCTTTCGGGTAGGATTTTTTCATTTTCGGTCCTTTCTTTCTCCATTCCCCAAACCTTTCCAAATTTTTCAATGTTTTTTCCCTTTTTTCTTGATGGAGCTAAATTTTTTTAAGGGGTTTGCCCTTCTGAAAACTTATTCCGGGGGCCTTTCAGCTATTTGCTTTTAAAATGGGGTTTCCGTTTTTAAAAACCCCCAAATTTTTTTATTAAAAAATTGGTTTTTGTAATTCCTCATGCTTTTAAAGGAATAGGGTTGTAAAAAAATTGAACGCAAAAAATATTTCTTTCTTTTTTTTTGTTTTTTTCCCTAAATGAAATATTTTTTTACCCTTTGCTTTTTAATCAAAACCTTTTTTCTTTGCCTGTTAAAACCAGTTTTGGGCGGGGTTTCCCCTTTTCCCCTAAACCCTTTTTTTTCCCAAAAACCTTTTCCCTTTTTCCCCGTAAAAATTTTTTTGGGTAGTAAAAACTTTTGGTTTAGGGTCAAAATGTAAAAAAACGGGGATGTTAAAAAATTCCTTTTTTTTAAATAAGGGTTATTTTTGAAATGGATTTTTTAGTTATTAAAAACCACGTTTTTAAAAAACGTATTGTACAAAACAGTTTTTTAAAACCCCCTTCATGATAGAGATTCAAACCCAGGAATTGAATACTCTTACTTTTTCTTTTCCCGATTTTAAATGGGGGTTTTTAAAAAAAGTACTTCCGGGGGGTCTATATGGGAAAATTTGGGGTAGGGGATTTGGGCCCCAAAAAAAGGGAAAAATTTAAAAAGGGATTTCCCCACAAACGGGGAATTTAACAGCCCCAAAAAAAGATCAATCAGGGCCCCTAAAAAAAAAGGGGGGAGTTTCATTTTTTCTTTGCGCCAAATTAAAAAGGGGGACCCATTGTGATTCAGGCCCCACGAAAATTTTATAAGGAAACCTACAAATTTTTAGGGGAACCCCAAATACTATTTTTAATTTGGGAAAGGGGGTTTATTTAAGGTACGAGATTTTTCTTGGGCTTTTTGAAGGAAGCTTTGGCGGCGGGGAACCATCAATCAAAAGGGAGTTTGGGGGTCTCTTTATAAAAAAACCCCCAAAAAACCCCGTTTTTTTTACCACCTCCCAAAAAGTACACAAAAAATTGAATAATCCACCCGGGGGGCCCAAATTGTTTCTTGGAATATGCCCAAACTCTTCAAACCCTACCCCAATTTTTAGATATTTATCTAAAACCCCTAGGGAACAACTTTGGATAGTCATTTAAAAGACCGGCCCATATCATTGGGGATTTGGTAGGTGGGGAAAATGGAAGGAAAATTCCCATTTCCCCACTTTTTGTTTTGGAGGGTCTGTACTTAAAATCAGACATGAACAAAGGGGGACAAGCTTTTGGAAATCCAATTGGGAATGGATAAAAAAAATTTTTCAGGGATAGAAAAACTTTCCTTTTAGGGGGGTTTTACGTTTAATTTTTGGAGAAAACCCATTTTGAATTTGGGAGTCCCCCTTCATTTTAGGGAGGTTGGGGACGGCGATGGGGACAAAAGTTTTCCCCATGGGTGGGGCCCAACCCGTTCATGGGAAAAATTTTTTAAAAAGCTATATAAAACTCTGGTTATAATCTTTTTAGATCCAAATTTTTCGTCTACTACAAGCGTTTTATAGACGACTTATTTTTATATGGGATGATGGGTTTTTTTGCAAAGTTTGAATAGGGGAAACTCCGGTATTACTTTTTCATCGGGTAATGAACAGTAAAGTATTCAATTCCCCGGATTGGGAAACTTACATGAAGGAGGGTAAATATTTTTATAATACGTTTTTTTAATCTTTTTTGGGATTCTAATAAATACAATCCATTTCAAAAGTAACCATTTAAAAAATGAAAAAAGTAAATCCCGTTTGGGCGTTCTGAGTAAACCGGGGAAGAATTTTTACTACCAATTTAAAATATTTTAAAGGAAAAAGCACCCGGTTTTTTTGGGAAAAAAAAAAAGGGTTTAGGGAAAAAAGGGGTTAAACCCGCCAAAACTGGTGGAACAGGCCAAAAGGGGAAAAAAGCATGGGGAAAAACCCCCCCCCAGGGAGGGGAAAAAATTTTTCATTTAGAAAGAAAAAAAAAATCCGAAAGGGTTTTTTTTGATTCAAATTTTTTTACAACGTATTTCACAATGAGGAAATTACGAAGCAATTTTTAATAAACAAAAGGGGGGGTTTTAAATGGACCCCATTTTAAAAAGCAAAAATAGGTTTAAAGACCAGGAATAACCCACAGAAGGGCAAAAACCCCCTTAAAAAAAAAAATTATTCTCCCTCAGAGGGGGGAAAAAAAAAAAGATTGAATAATTTGGGAAAGTAGGGGAAAAGGGGGAAAGAAGTGCCCCAAAATGATTTTAAACCACAGAAGGGGGGTAAAAAAAACGTGAAAATTTTTCCCTTTTTTGTAAGTGCTTGCAGGGTGTTTAAAGGAAGGGGGATTTTTTTTTTTTCTTCCACTTCCGGGGAGATTTTTTAAAATTTAAGTATAAATTATCGTTTTAATTTCCCGTTATGTAGTGGGATCTCATCACATGCGGCCCCGCATGAAGCAGTATTTTTGGGGGGAAAAAACAAAACCCCATTTTCCCAAAAAGGGTTAATTTAAACATCGAAATTTTAATTTTTAAAAAAGGGAAAAAAATTTTGTATAGTTTGTCCCAAAAAATTTTGGGAGCCGGGAAAATTAGGAGAAATTATACCCCACAGGGTTTAGCCCTTTTCCGGGTTTTTATCTCTGGGGAACGTTTCCGAAAGCTCCCAAACGGTTTTAAAAAACAAAAAAAGATGTTTTGGATATTCAAAATTTGGGCACGCTTTAAACCTGCGGGTCTCAATGAAGCTCAGGAATTGATTTTAAATTTGATCGGGCATTGTTTTAGAAATAAATATTGATTTTAGAAAAAGACTGTAATTTTTGTTTTAAAATAATCCCTGGGAAATAAAACCTTTTAAATGATATTTTATTTTTATTTGTAAAATTGTTTTGAGTAAGTAAAAAAAAAAGGATTTAAAAGGGGATTTTAAAGGGAATAATACTTAGGGAGCGAAATCGGGGGTAGTTTTTTTTTAAAGTAAAAAAATGTTGTTTTTAGTTTACACATTCCCGAATTGCAAGAAAAAACCTGTAGGGGAAAAAAAGCATGGGGCAAATTCAGGGGTTTATACCAAACCGGAAGTGACATCGTTGCCCCCACTGTGGGCCTTTCCTTTCCGGTTTTAGGACGCTGGTTTTCCCGTTTGGGTTTAGACCAACCGGAAAAATTATTTCTGATTTGCCCCCAGTGCGCCTTCCCTTTGGTTTTTGGCGTTTCCCGACTGTAGCCAGCAATGTAATAAAACGGAGCAACTTTAAAAGGATGTTTTACCAAAAGAAAATTTTGAACAAAGAACCCTGGGAGGAGGGGAAATTGCATGGAATATATGTTTTTATGTTTTGGGAATGGGGAGGGAAAAAGGTTCCCCCAGGGGGTTTGGGGCATTTTGTAGGGGTTTTCTTTAAAAAAGGATTTACCGGTGATGGGGCATTCTCCCCGAATGAAGCACGCGAGGGGGGGTGCCCAAACGCGTTGGCCCTTCCTTTTTAATCATTTTAAAAGTATTTTTATTGTATTTTTGGAAAAAAATTGGTTTTTGATCGAGGAAAACCCTTTTTTTTATCAACCATTTTTGAATACAAAAGGGTTTTTTGCGCTACATTTATTTTTCCCCTCTAATATCTGCCAAAATTGGGATAAAAGGGAAAACATATAAAACCCCAATATCACACAGTCTGCTCCTCTCCTTTTTATATTAATCCTATAAAATACAGAGCCAGCTCCTCTCCTCTGTAATATAACCCTATATAAACCACACTTTGCTTTTCTCCTTCTATATACAAACCCCATATATCACAGAGCTCGCTCCTTCCCCGGCATATAACTCCTATATTTACAGGCCAGCTTCTCTCTTCTAATATAACCCCATATTTTCCAGACTCAGTTCTCTCCTTATTAAAAAACCCTATATATCAAGAGCTTTAGCTCCTTTCCTCTATAATAAACCTATAATTTTACAGAGCTCCCCTCCTTTTCCTCTAACAATAATCCTATATAACAAAAGGCTCGCTCCTCTCCTTGAATAAAAACCCTATATATTTACAGAGCTTTGGGTCCTCTTTCCCCATCAAAATAACCCTTTTAAATCCAGAGCCCCAGCTTCCCCTCTATCATAAACCCCCTTTTATCACAGAGCTCAGCCCCTCTCCCTCTATCAAAAAACCCTATATATCAAAAGAAACTCCCCTTTCTCCTCTATCATTTTAAAACCCCATAATTTCCCCAAACTCAGCTTCTCCCCCCTAACATATAAAACCCAAAATATCACAAAGCTCCGCTCAAACCACCTTACAGGTTCCCTTTAAATACAAATTTAAATGAACCCGCAGGGTATTTAAACTGTACAGTGGGAGAATTTGTAGTTATTTTTTGGGTTCTTTGAAAAAAAAAAAAAATAAAGAAAAAAAAAAATTTTAAAAAATTTTCTTAAAAAAAAAAAGTTTAGGAAAAATGACTTCTTCTAAATGATCCTAAAATATTTAGAAAAAAAAAAAGAAAATGCATAACCCGAACCCCCCCAAGCATTGCATTTTTCCTTGTAGTATTTTCCCAAAAGGGGTGAAAACTTCAAGGAGTTCAAAAAAAAACCATGGGGAAAAGCCCAAAAAGACTGCTTTAATTTTTCAAAGTCAACAAAGGGAAAAGGTCATCTTGGAGGGTTTATCAAAAACTACCCAATATAATTGATTTTTGCAATTGGTGACACATATGCTTTCTCCACATCTGGAATATTTTTGTTTTATTGTGCAAACAACCAATTTCCAAATTATTTTTAAGAGCCCAGACCAAGATAATATTTTTTGGATTGGGTGTTCCCCCGGGCAGTTTGACGATGCAAAGTAAGATATTTTAAAACCAAGGCAATTTCTAACAAAAAACTCAAAATTTTAAAAAATTTTTTTACTTTTAAAACAAAAAAATATATTTCTAAAATGCACTAAACATCACTTTCCCCTTCGCCTTTGTGCCCTTTATCTCAAAAAAAAAAAAAAACAAAAAACAATAGTGATCCTTGGAATGCCCAATACGTGTCTGCAGCATACAGTATAAGGGGTTATGCTCTCCATTAAAATTGAACTACACATTTGTGTAATGGAGGGGGATATGCCATGAGTGTAGGCAAAAAACCCCTGACAACCTTTGTTTTGCCAAGAAGTGGTTGGGACTCTTCCATTGGAGAGGTTTCCAGCTGGTTCTTGAGATAGATGCAGGTACCAGAGGTGGGACCCTTATCTATTCCACATTTCTGCAACAAATCTACTGTGTGAGAACATATCCTTACAGTGGTATCCTGCAGAGGTTTTATGGCATGTTGACGATCACTTAGAAGGGTTATCCCATCACAGACATTGATGGTATATCAAGGTATGCATCAATTGGGACCCGACCACTTAAGAAAGAGGGTGGTTGGAACGCTCCCATTGAGTCAAAGAGGTTTGACATCTCTTTTTGCAAAAAAGGGGTTCCCATTCCTCGTAGCCAAAAAGACCTGACCTCTACTCTAAAAAAAAAAAAAAAAATCTGTCCCTCTAGTTCCACCTATTGGTGCAAAGCTGTGCACTGTTGTCCAACCCATCAAAGAGACCCGAAACATGACTAGGGATATCAGCCAAACAAGAGCCACCCATCTGGACATATGTTTTTGGGTGTTTGCTTTACTCGTACAGAGTCGGGTTGATGGTGAATTGGGGTTTTAGGAGACAAGTAACTTTCCCAAGAGGTTCCCCGTGTATGAAGCCTTATAGGTAATGCTGCCTACAAAAGAGCATTAACTAGGAGATTCGCCAAAATAGCTGGTTCCCCATAATGGAGACCAATACCTTTCAAAAGGTCCAGCTGGTGTATGAAGCCTTACAGGGTTTCTGCCTACCCAAAGGATTAATAAAACTCTCCTAAAAGCTGGTTTTCCCAAATGGAAACCAATAGTTTCCAAGAGGTCCAGACGGTGTATGACGCCTTATAGGTAATGCTGCCTACCAAAGAGCATTAACTCATCTTCATTATGCTGGCCCCAAAAATGGAGACCAATATTTCCCAAAGGGTCCAAAGGGTGTAGCCCTTTAGAAAATGTGCCTCCAAAAAGGCTTTAACTAAAAGACTCCCTTAAATAGTTTCCCCTAATGGAGACCAATTTCCAAGGGCCAGAGGGGTATAAACCCCTTCAGGAAATTTGCTGCCTACCAAAGAGCATTAACTACAAAACTCTTAACACCAGCTTGTTCTCCATGATGGGGACCAATACCATAAGACTTCATAAAAACCCTTTTTCATGGTGTCTTGAGCCTTAACAATTAAATAAAAGCAGATTAATTGAATAAGGCCTAAAAAGACTCTTTCCTTGCAATAATTTAGTTCCCTAATGATTTCCTTCAGGACTGGTTTAATGTGGACATGCCTCTATGAATGTCCTACAGCTGCCTTTGTGGATGTCTACGCAGCATTTTCATCAAAACCTCTATTGAGTTACACGTTCTTTCTCTCTCTCTCTCTTTTTGTTTTTTTTCCTCCCCCCCCCAGGAACCAGATGAAGAAGGCCTGACCCTAAGCAAAAACCATTTTCCGGTCTCTGACCCCAGGCAAACTGGAAATAAATTTTGAAGAACTCCTTAAACAGAAAATGGACGAAGAGAAGAGATTAAAAGAGGAAGAAAGAAAACAAAAGCTGGAACTTGAGAAACAAGAGTTTGCTCAGTTACGAAGGGGGGAAAAAAAAAAAAAAAAAAAAAAAAAAAAATGGGAGAGGTGGGACCTTTTATAGCTTCACAGTTATGCCCATAGGGAATCATTCACGCAGTGTTTGTCAGTGGCATTCACTGGGAAACTTCCAAAAAGTTATCCTGATGGGTGCCGTAACAGAGCTGTGTTGGGCTCTATTTCTTGGTGGCGTACAAAAACATTTTCCACCACACTTATTGACCAAATAGTGTATTGCGCCAGGACATAGAGCAAACATAGTCCAAAACATAGGCCCGCCAAAACCCCATTGTGATACCTTTTTTGCTGCACCCTGACACATAAAAATAACGAAATAAGTTTAACACTTTAAAAAATTTCCAAAAAATCAAAATTTTAAGGTGTTATTGAATTTATTTTCACCAGATGTCGTAACAACCCCATCGAATCCACCAGGCAAAGAAATCAAACCATAAAGTCCAAAAATGAATTTTAGGTTAATATTAAAAATTTGACAAGGAAAAAAGTATTGAACACCTTACGAAAATGTATTTAAGACTTCTATAAAGCCTTGTTTGTGATGACAGTGCCTCCTGTAGGAGAAGTGGCGCCTGCATTGCTCAGGTGGGTTTTTTGGCCATTTTCCCACAAACACTTTCACACCTGAAGTTCCTGGGCTCCTTCTTTAAACTTTGAGTTTTAGTTTCTACCATGATTTTCTAGGGGCTGGGCCATTTGGGCTTTATTTTTTTCTCTGTGTTTTTTGGGGTCATTGTCTTGCTGAAATGCCACCCTGTTTCTTTTTTCCCTCGGTAGACGGGCAGATTTTTAAAAAGGATGTCACGGACATTTGTCCCCCCCTTCCCCTTCATTTTTTGATTTTTGCCAGTGAGTTGCTGGAAAAAACCCCCACCTGTTTTTCCCACCCCCCCACTCACTGTTGGTTTTTTTGGGGAGTTTTGGACCCCTTTTTTGGCCCCAACATGGTGTGTATTTTGGCGGGCAAAAGTTTCTATTTTGGTGTCATCTGCCCCGATTTTTCTCCGAAATTTCCCCGGGGCTTGCCAAAATGTTGTTGAGTAAACATTAAACTCCTAGAAAGCTTTTTGTGCAGCGGGGAGCTTTTGTGGGGGGT